>MU210471.1:0-101022 GCA_017315185.1 Bubo scandiacus
CCCCTTCAAATCTAGTTTAAAGCTCTGTCAATGAGCCCAGCTAACTCCTGCCCCAAGATCCTCCTCCCCCTCTGGGACAGGTGCATTCCATCTAATGCTAAAAGGTCTGGTGCCCTGTATACCAACCCATGATTGAAAAGTCCAAAGCCCTGACGGTAACACCAGTCTTGGAGCCACAAGTTCATCTGTTGAGTTCTCCTGTATTCTTTTTCATCCATCCCCCCAACTGAAGGGATGGAGGAGAACACAATTTGTGCCCCCGACCCCTTAATCACTTTCCCCAAGGACCTGAAATCTCTCTTAATTGCTTTAGGACTACTCCTAGTAATGTCGTCACTACCTACCTGAAAAACCAGGAGAGGGTAGTAGTCCTTGGGTCTCACTAGAGCGGGGAGTTTTGCCTTGAGGTCCTTGACGCAGGCCCCAGGGAGGCAGCAGACTTCCCTATGAAACGGGTCCGGTCTGCATATGGGGCCTTCAGTACCCCTCAGAATGGAGTCACCCACTACAATGACTCTTCTGGGGTTCTTTTTAGAACTGGTTTTAATACCTGGTCTAGAATGACCCGGCCTTGGTGGACCTTGGTCTTCCTCCTTGTTTGTCTCATTCTCTTCCTCCTTCTCTTCCTCACTCAAAAGTTCCAGAGTCTCGAATCTATTGTGAAGGGACACCATGGAGGGTGAGGGAGGTCAGGAGAGGATTTTCTTGCCTCCCCAAGCAGGGACCTGTTTCCAGCCTCCCCCATCTCTTAGGTCCCCTCCTTCTGCCTGGTAGCAAGATGTTGAGGGATTACCTACCTCGTTTGGAGCCTCCATTTGCTAGGGTGTTACTCCACCAATCAAGTTCCCTTTCACACTCCCTAATACTTCTTAATCTCTCGACTTCTTCTTTAAGTTCCACCACCAGGGTGAGCAGGTCATCCAGCTGATCACAGCGCACACAGGTGTTATCACTGGTGCCATCCGACAGGACTGACAGTCTCAGACACTCCCTGCAGCCCAGGACCTGGACCTCTGCATGTTTGCGTGGCAGTTCCGTCTGGGCCGCCACGTTCTTTCTGGTGGTGGTTTTGACCCGAGTGGAGACCATGGTTCAGTCTACGCGTGGAGGATGATAAGAGAAGCTAGCTCAGATAGGCTCTAGAGCCCGGAGATAGACTGCGCCCTGTCCGCTCGCCCTGCCTGCGTGAACTGCCGTGCAAACTGACGCATCTCACTCTTCTGACGCGCCACGCCCTGTTTGCCCGCCCTGTTCGCCGCGCTCCTGGTCGCTCGTGCTCCCAGGGGGCTACTCTTGTACGTGAGGGGCGTAGGGTGTCACTCCAGTCTCCGCCCACTCTGACTCACTGCCGCCCTCGTTAGCAACAGCTCACTCTTCCCACTCAGGGGGGAGGCGACTTGCAGCTCTCCCTCTTCCCTGGGCTTCTGCCTTCAAGGCTTGCGGTTTTGCCGTGGGTTTTTGATGCTTTTGGAAGGGTCCCCCGCCGCTGTCCTCCTCCTCGGAGCCCCTCTCCTCAGCAACTGGATGCTTTAGCCCAGATTTCTGAGCAAACACTACCTTCATTTACTGTAAATTATTGTGTACATATAGAGAAACGCAAAAGCCAAATTTTCTTATACTTTCAGTTGGCATAGATGCTTAAACAAGTGTCTGGACTTTCACAGATTACAACCATCTGTTAGCTAGTACCCATGGACATAGTCAAAGTGTTACACTTTCTCTTAAACAGAAATCTTCCCTATTAGCATTATATACAGTGAGGTTGGTCGTATTGTGCAGAAACGGGACTGAAGCTCATGAAATCTGAATGTAGCATCTACCTCTGACCTAAGGTTGATTCACAGGAAATCTCTGTGGTCCCTTCTTTTGTCTCTCTTTTTGTTGTAATTTGTTTGCACAATAAATTATTTCTTGTAGTAACCTTGAAGTAGAGAGGCAAATCAACAGGACTGTAACACGTTGAAATTACTCTTGTTCTTGAATGAATTGTAGGTTGCTACTGTGTGGAAAAGATTTTAATGAAAAAATCTTTGTCATTGGAAGAAATGAAGGAAAAATGGAAAGCAGTCAGTATCTGGTAAAAGAAAGGTTTTAAAAAGCTATTTTCCTCTTCTCTCATATAAGTAATTGAAGAAATAGAGAAGAGATTCAATACGATAGAGTTTGTGAAATGGGCCAATATACTATTCATGTGCAGATGGAGTAGTTATGAGAAGAAAGATGTTATTGATCAACCAAAAGAATTATCTCTGGATAGAGCAATCACAAATTATTAATGACAGATACATCTAATAGTAATGGGATGAGACATAGAGGGAAATTCCTCTCTGCTGAAGGAAAAAAAAAAATCTCTTTTGGATAAAAATCTTGGTAGTTTTATAGGTCTCACAAAAGGAGCCACGGAATGTTATTTTTTGAATCCTTAAACAAATGCAGTCCCAGCATAGGCTGAATTTGTCATGCTCCAGGAGCTACTCTGCTCTGTTGTACTCTTGTTATTTCAGTCATCAGTGATCACCTGTACTAAAATTAATGGAGAGCTCTTTAAAAAGGAGGTTTGGGGTTTTTTGGGTTTTTTTTGTTGTTGTGTTTTTTTTTTTTTTTTAATATAGTGAATGTTCAGCAGGTTTTTTTGCTTATATAATTGAGTTAAGGAACTTTTGGTTGCAGACTGATTCCTGGGGAAGGATGTGCAATCCAAACAGCTCCTTAGTCCAGCAGGTTACTTGTGTTGGCACTTACCTGTTCAGTAATGTCAGCATCCATTTTGTGATACTGAGAACTAGACTAATAACAGAGATTCATAACAAGTGTTCAGTCTTCTTGTCCCCCATACACTTTGCAGCATATATGACTTCAAGTACCAAAAGTGGTCTTTTTCATTAGTTGGCCATTTTACATGAAACTAGTGATCCAAATGGAGCCCTCTTGCCTTTTGATGTTGTACCGGGTCTGGCTGAGCCAGAATTGGTTTTCCCCTATAGCAGCCCTCATGGTGCTGTGTTTTATGTTGGGAGCTGGCAGGGTGTTGATAGCACACTGGTGTTGTGGCTACTGCTGAGTAGTGCTTACACAGCACCAAGGCTCTTTCCGACATTTCCCCCCACCACAGTGGGACGGGGTGGGCAAGATCTTGGGAGGGGACACAACCAGGACAGCTGACCTGAACTGACCAAAGGGATATTCCAGACCATATGACGTCTGCTCAGTATAAAGCTGGGAGAAAGGAGGAAGGGGGTGGGGTCACCCTTGGTCCTCCGAGGCAACCACTACGCGTATTGGAGCCCTGCTTCCTGAGAAGGCCCGACATCGCCTGTTCATGGGAAGTAGAGAATAAATCTGTTTTCTTTTTTTTGCTTCCGCGCGTGGACCTTTGCTTCGCTTTGCTTATATTAAAACTGCTTTTGTTTTACCCACAAGGGTTGGTTATTTTCTTTCCCCTCTTTGCCCTGTTGAGAAAAAAGGGGGAAGTGGGGGGGAAGTGATAGAGCGACTTGGTGGCTACCTGGCATTTAGCCAAGGTCAAACCACCACAGATGTAATTTTGCTGCCAGCTGCCTTCCTCTTCTTCCTGGAAGGGAATTTAATTTCAGTGGTTTGGGGTGCATGTGATCCACGCAGTGCTTTGGAGAGCCTTTGGTCTGTAAGGAGTCACAGGATGAGAAATGTCATTATTCTGAAAAGAGGAATCCAATATTTACAACCATCATGAGATCTAGATCGCTTTCCTGAAGCTAGCAATGTACACACTACTTGGGCTTCCCATTACCAGAGGTGGAAGGAATTTCTTTATGGAAACCATATTGTCTGTCAGCTGCTCAAATATAGCAGATTCTTCTGAATTGCCTCTGAAAGTGTAACACTTCAGATATTGTTTTTCAAATCATCAAGTAGTGTTTCATTTTGTGTGCTTTGTGAAAGACTGAAAAACCAGACCTCTGTTTAATGAGATTAGCAGGTACTAGTTTGAGCACACTGCTTCCCTTTATGTGATAATTAGCTTGGATTAGGAAAAACAGTGGGTAAATAAAGAAAATCTGAAATGCTGAGCAGGTAAAAAAGTAGGAAAATCAGAGTATAAGAATCTTGGAATGAATATAATGTGAATTTAGCACATAGAAGAATGACAATGAAAAATAAGAATAGGAAGGTTTCTGTCAGTTCTATTCTCCTACCTTTACTAAGCTTGCATAATACTTTACATTATGAATAGTTCCTTTGTGTGGTGGTGTGCTCTCCCCCCACCCCCCAACCTGACATGTATTTCCTTTTAACTCCATTCAAGTTATAACCACCAGTGATGCTGGCAATGGATGTGTCTGGTCATGATGACTGCATACAACTCAAAGTGGATTCGAGCAAGACAGATAACAATACAAGAGCCAAGGGCTAATTTGAACAATGTGCCCACCTAACCATGATGCTGGTCAATGTCCAATTCAAGCCAAATTTGGAAGAAACTAACTTCTGTAGTCACTATGTAAATATGACTATAAGTCAATTATCTTACTCCATAAATAGTAGACATCCCAGGACCCATTGAGCTCTCCTGCACAGCAGTGGGCTGCACACCAGGATCTCCCTTTGAGTATGGATACCTCTCAAGGTTACGCCTCGAGGTTGAGAGATTTCTTGCTGTAACAGATTCTCGATAAGTGAGTAATAGCATGCTAAACTTTGAAATCTGAGCTAAATGATGATTGTGCCTTTAGACAAACCATTGACCAAGTTTGGGACTAGGAGTGGATCCAGCTGCACCTAGAATCCTCTCTGAGAAGGAGTTTAGAAAGCAAGGGGGTCCTTTCTGAATCTCATGACTCAATGGGAGGGTCTCTCTGACAGTTTTGTCTGACCCTATCCTATATGCAGTAAATAATCAAGTGAACCTTGCCATTGAATCTTGTTAAACCACTGTCACAATTACTATCAAACTTTGTTAAATCACTGTTTTATATCAATAAACTTATTGCTACTTCTCTCTTATGAGTGAAGTGCTCCGCTCCATCTGCAACACTTTGCTTCTAATTATACAGCAGGTAATGTGTTTAGGAAGATGTCCAATTGTTACCTGGTTTTGGATCCATATATGGTGTACCTCAGGATGAAAGTTATTCAGTAACGTGCCATGCAGATTCTTTCATAAATTCTTACTTAAGATTTTTAATAGTTAGTGCTTTGTCATTTCATTCAGAAAGGTCTTTGTAGTCTAAAAGCTACATGGTATCTGTTGAAGTCATACCCTGGAGTGGAATCCAGCATCTGCAATAAGGCACATACAGCAAAGGGAGAGAAAAAGGGAAGGATCCAAAACAACCCCAGTCAGACAGGTAGTCAAAAAGAGCAAGATAAGTAATTTTTTAATGAATGATGGAGCTTTATCCAATTGTAATCCAAAGTTCAGAACTCTCTCTTGAAAATGGACAGCAAGACCCCTTTTTCCAAGGGTCACATGCCCTTTTTTCTGTTTGAAGGATAGTCACCAAACTGCCAGATTTAATCAATAGTTCTGTAGTCAGGGTCAGCAACTGTGCCTCTATAAGGGAGATTTCTAAACCACAGCCGTCATTGTGGTGGTTCAATTCCTTCCCCTCTCCTGGGCCACTTGGTGATTAGTGTGATTCTAACCCTCTCCTGGGCCACATACAAGCATGAGGAAATAAGCACTGATAATGACAGTAAACCAGAGCATCAAGGCGCCCCTTTGAGGAGCCTGGCTCCTGCTCTCTCTATCAATTGAAAACAATAGCAGAATTGCACACCCATCAAGTTCTTGTGCAACTGGTGGAAGACACCAGAATACTTCATTGTTTGAGCTGGGCCCAAAAGAAAAGTACCTGACAAAAGTCAATCATTTTGGACGCTATAAACAGCGACCCCAAGTGAGACCCTTTGAGCTCTGCTGGACCGCAGCAGGCCTGTGACCAGCATCTCCCCTGGGTTGGGATGCCTCTCAGGCGTATTGTCTGCCGATAGAGCCAATGGAAGGCAAAGTCAACCCACCAGAGTCTCAATTATCACTCATTGAGGAATGTCGATGCATTGTGAGTATTTACTCTAATCTCGAGAAGAGGGAAATTTTAACTTTGAGCTAGTTTCTCTTTCACCCACTCTCTCCCTACCTACCTACGTGTTTGGGTATACACAGTTATTTTCATGAGTGTGGGTACATACTTATTCCACTGGATCCAAATACTTTTGTGTGTCTGTGTGTTTGTATATCTTGTGTTTGCGAATGTGCATGTATTTATGTATTGATTTAAGGTACCGTATAGTAAGTTAGTGTGAATCTTGTCATCTTCGAATCTGCAGTTAAATTGCTATTTTAATCATAACATATTTTACTGAATTATTTTGTAAATCTTTAAATTCGTTAATGATTAAGTGCTGCTAGTCATTAATAAATCTTGATTTGCTGCTAAATCATTCCCGTGTTAATATTTTAATCCGTGACAGTCATCTACCTCAAACATGCCCTAAATATCAAGGTATAAACTCTTCTTGAGTACTCTTTTTTTTTTTTTTGGAAGCTGGTCTGCTGTTCAACACAAAGTGCCAGATGCATTGGACCACAAAGACTGAACAAGGTGGAGTTTGGGTCTGGTGCTTAGTGGCCCTTTGTCAGACTGTTTTTTCCTCAGCTGGTTTCAAATTAAAAGGCTACATGTGAAGCTTTCAGAGGATTTTACATTATAAAAAAAAGAGGCTCAGAAAATGCTGAAATTCCTCTGACATTAGATGGCAGCTGAGTAGGGGTGCCCACATGCATTGCTTTGGACTTAGGCAACAAAATTCCACCTTCATTCTATACTAGATTTTGGCATTCAAATTGGTTTTAGTTCTTAGCCCCTAATAGCAAGTCTATGACAAATCCACACATAAACTCGATCATAAATCCAGTTACTAGGCTTTATAATTTTAAGAGTAACTTATGGAAATATGATTATGTACTTGATATCTATTTCACTTATTTCCAAGTCCTGTACTAATAGTATTTACATTTTTGTTTAGATATTGCTTGGAAAAAAACCTTCATTTTTGTACGCTGAGTTGGTTAACCAGTTACTTAACTAGTGTGATCTCCCCCTCTTCATCATACATTTGGTCAAATATTATATTTGAAGAGAGAGTGTAAAATTCCTCTGAATCCATGTTCAAATGATTTTTCATGCAACAAATAGTTTTTTGCAAATTTGCCATAAACATTATACTGATTATTTCCTCCTCCACTCAAAAACTATTTGGGAAAGGAGGAGTTGTCAATACCTATACTATTATACCTTATAACATGATCTGGTTTAAATCTTACAGGGAAGGAGAGTGATAGAGTAAAACACAGAACAGTCCTTTAGGTTTAAAATCCAGAAGAAAATCCTTGCATAGGAAATTCTGTAATTTTTAATCTAATTTGTTCTAGAATGGAAATAAACAGATTTTTTTTCAGCACATACAAAAAGGGAGATAAAACAAAATATAGAAATTAGACAAATTAATAATCCTTAGTAATAACAGATGATTTCAAGAAACCACCATCTGGGTACATATTAAGGAATAAAAAAATATATAAACAAATACCTTCACACAACATCTGATAGTAATCCATAAATAGGGTTTTTATCTTGGACATTCACAGTTGTACAATTCTAGGTCTTGGATTTTCAAAAACTTTCAAAGGCTCCATAAAGTCCTGTCAACATGTAAACCCAATTTAAAGCAGCAGGATGAGGGATACAAATACCTTCTGAGAAACTAAATCACTTAGCTTCTCTAACAGTTTTATACCTTTTGCAGATCATGAAATTTGGAGATACACATTTTGCACTGCAATGGGGAGCTAAAAATATTGATGTTTGTGGGTCATCTACAGTATTGTGTGGAATAAGTATAGACAAATGTTTCCTCCCATCTCTCTCATATCTGAATTCAGGAGCTTCCTCAAGCAATGGGCATATCTAAGACAGGAAAAGGTTTCGTTTTGGTGTAGCAAGTTTTGTAGATGAACTTGCATGTTTATCAAAATCTAACTCATTGCTTTAGAGAAATAAATAAACTTAAAATGACAAAAAAGACTGTTCTGTCAAACGTGTCCCCAAATTTTGTTCTTCAAGCCTGTGATTTCTCTTTAAGCTTCTGTGCCATTTTCATAAGGCAAAATAAAAACCTTCTGTCATGATTTAAAGACTTTAAGCAATGGAGACTTCAGCACACATCTACATGTATTGTTCTAACTTCAGTGTGAAAAAAAAATCCATCTTATTTATTTCTCATCTCACAAAGCTTCAAATGCTAGGTATATATTAAAGATCCACTTTTCATAGCTTTCTTATGCATATTGGTATATACAGGTCACATTGAACCTCTCTTTAAAATTTACCTCATATAAATTAAAGAATACTAAACCTCTTCAATCTATCAAATTTAAGGCATGTTTTCCATTTTCTGAATAATTTCTTTTATACCTTTTTCAATGCTTTCAAAATTTCCAGCATTTCTCTGTAAATGTGAGAACTTCAAAATAATCCTAAGTGCTCATACTCCCACCCCTCGGCTCTCCTCTCTCCAGCCCAAGCAGGGAGTGAGCCCATGGAGCACCACGAATGCTCTGTCTTCCCTGAAGATCTTCCAAGATGACTATGCTATTGTTGAAGGCTTATGGTATGCAGAGAAGGCCATGCTAAAAGTGGTTGTCACCACTCACACCCTTCTCATGTACTCCTTGGTGAGAACAGAAGTAAATCCAGCTCTCTTCTCACACCTCCCTTCTGGCTCCACTCTTCCTGTCTCAGGAACTTTCTGATAATCCCTCGCTTTTGGAGAAGTGAAATTCAGGGGAGAGGGGACTATTGGTTTCCTGAACTGCTGAGAAATCAGTTCTCTCTCTGCACTTATTTAAACTTCTTTTGCTCTGGAATCAAAAAATGGTGCTTCCCTCATCTTGGGTGAATCACTACACTGGTAGAGTATAATTAAATGATCATAGCACTCTTAGCTGGACTACCATGTGTCTTGTGAGGGGGACTTGGGTACCAGTTTCATAACTGGTAACTCTCCAATTTTCATTTATTATGTTCAGCAGACTTTCTCATTCACAGGTAGACCTGACCAAAATCATGGGCTGGAATTACTTTATATTACTCTGCAGAGTAGCCTACAGGCCAAAAAAAAAAAGTAAATTAATAAAAATGCACCAAACCAAAATAATACTTATGGTACAATCAGAAATTTCATTACATGGTTCTATCAGAATAACGCAAAATGAGGATAACTTGAAACATCACAAGACTCCTGTGCCAGGTTTGACTCTGGACAGTCCCTCCAGGTTTCATTAAGGGATGGGAGAGAAGAAAACTTGCCTCTCAGAAACTGTATCTTATAAGATGCATATTTAAGCAGAATTATAAAATAACTAGAAGGCAGATCTGAACTCATACCTCTGATTTTCTTGCCTTCTTGAGAGTATGACAGTTGCAGTACTCCCTGAATATTCTCTGAAAATAGGCTGCGTGCATGTGTAGAGATGAATGTATTTCAAAGAGTATTCTCTCTCTGTGTAGAATTGGGACAATCAATCTGATGTGCAGTTTTGCATTTTGTCTGATTGCCTTAGGGTTGTAAATATTTATTTTTCTGTTTGTTTGACTTGAATATCTTATAGCTGAACATTTTCCTCTTAGGGCAATTTTCACTTTCAACAGCAGGAATCCTTGACTTTGTCAATATCTATTAAAGAATACATTATCACGATCCTTCTTCTATAAGGTAAAGAATCTGTTGTAAAATAACACAACAGCCATGGCACCATACTCTCAAGCCTCTTTATGATTGAAATAGAAGCAATGAATTAGCCTAAGTTGGCAGTGTGTCTCTCTTAAAAAATTTACATTTTCCTTCCCATATTTTTGAGTGATTCAGAATCATCTATTCCTTTCATAGTATGCATTTTTGTTTTTACTTAAGCTATGAATCACGGCTGGGGAAATCAACTTTTAAGGTCAACTAGTCAGAAGCTGCAGGTTCCTCTCAACCAAATGCTCCTAAACAATATTGTTAGGACCAAAATATTATTATTTGCTTCAAAGAGTAAAAAGAGAGTCAGAAGAACAAGAGATATTATTTAAATACTTTACATATGGAATATAAGATTTTTCAGTAAGTTCTACCTAATATGCATGGGAAAAGGGATATACTGTGTATCTATCATCACTCCAGAATACTTCAAACACTCAGTGAGATAGGGAAGTGATATCATCCTCACTTCACAGGAGTGAAAAGCAACTAAGAACAGCATCCAGAAATACTTAGACCCTTGAAGTGATACTTAAATAAAATGTATGTGCTTCTGAGCAAGCCCGAAATTCTGAAAACCTATACTCTGGCACAACCTCAACAAGAGAAGTGTGGAGCATTTCTCATCCCTCAGATTTATCTAGATCTGTCTCTCCTTGTGACTAAGAAAAGCTTCTGCTGAAGGAGAGACACAAATTTGCATTATTTCAGTCTGTGGAGAAAACTGCTCATTTCCTAGAAGTGTTTTGCGGACTCTCCATTTAATATAGCTGCCACCATTTCCATCCCTAGAAGGCTTATTTTAAAAGAAGTTTGAAACAAACTGAGTTATTTGGAAGAAAAAAACATAACTTCAGGTGAAGGTTGAGAATCATGAAAACACAAAACTTCCTGATTCTGGTATGAAGAAGGCATCTATCTAGCATCTAACATCACTGGGTCATCTAACACTTTGGTTAGAGCAGCCCTTAGCAACTTGTCTGTATTTGAAGTCTGTACAAAAATGCAGAACCATTTAAGATTTACAGTGTATCAAGCTAGTAATTTCTATTTTCATTTCATTTCCATATGTGCTCGGTACAGATCATCTTCTAACAAGTCACTTCTCAGAGAGCAATTTCCAAATCTATACAAATTTATACAGAGGGTCTGGTCCAAGAAACACTTGTACATTTAATTGATTTCATGTGAGTAACATGGCAGTACAAAAGTTGAGTATAATTAAGTAAAACTGAAGACATGAATAATTACAAACTTGATCTTGTGAATTACAATATTAACTCATCTTTGAAATTTTATTTCCACATTCTGCTTTATAATGGCGAAGTATAAATAACCAGACAGAAGAGAACTCACAGACCACTCTGCTAAAAGTTGTTGACAAGATAAATGAAATAATTTTTTCTTTCTACAAACTCCAGCTGGTGTGATCTTGGCCTTCAGTACCTACTAATTATATGGAGAAACATTTGAGATAAAAAGTTAATTTACTAATTAAATGACAAGCATGTTTTATAAATTGTCTCTTTGGCTTATGGTGCATGTAGAGAGTTAATTAACAATACAATCAGGCTGCAGTTGTGAGATGCCAATATGGATGTGATTTGAAGATACTTGCACTTCTGTTTTCTATCTCAGTTTTTATGACAGCTGCACCATAATGAAGATGCTTGACTCTTTCAATTTGTCTTTGTAAAATTAAAATGGATTTGTGGTTTCTTGCTCACTGGGAGCACAGACAAAATGGTACATTTAACAGTACATTTCTGATCAGTCGACATAGGCATGATGCTGTATTAGCAAGTTGCCATTGTTCTCTATAACTGGGGGCTATAAAATGGGTTTGTCATTAGGTTGTGTTCTTCTGGTAAAGTATTTTCCACAGAGTGTAACAATGAAAGTATAAATATAATTTAACTGACATCTTCAGTTAAAATCAATATTAAAATATTTGTCAGTTGTAAACAACATTAACAAGTGGTGTCCTTATTTCAAGTGTACATCAATAGGTTTTTGTAGATAAGCCTAAACTAGCTAAAAACTGGCTAGTTTAGGAACTGCTAAGGTAAATAGAGTTAGCATAGGAACTCATGGACTAATGGCCAATTGGTTATTCACCTTCCTCACTATGTCTGGCAAAATTATTATTGGGCAAAAATAATCCTTGTTGATTTCTTTGACTTTTGAATGGCAGATATATATAAACTGTATGTGTCTGGACTGGCCTGACTGATCTTTGGTTTTGCCCCTTTGAATGTTTTTGGTTTGTTTTGTTCCCTGATTGAAATTAAATACAAATATTAAGTTACAGTCAAATCAAAAGTCAATCAGAATTTACTACCTGCTGCAACTCTTCCAACAGTCAGAAAAGAATTTCCAAAGAAAAAAAAAAAAGAAAAGAAAAGTCACCTGGCCCTAATCAGCTCTTGAGCCACTGAGTAAACAAGCCAGTTTCTCACCACAGACAGCTGTAAATTTTTCCTTGCTTACCACTTTTTATACTCACAATTAATGTTAGTCCATCACATATTTTTATGTTGATATCTTTACAGCCTCTGTTTCATAAAACAGTTACTTCAAATTTAAAAATATTTAGTGTACCTCTATGGATATGTGTGTGTGTTGTTCCACTCTAAAGGAAGTAAACTGATTACTTTGCATTCAATTTACTTTGATTTTTCTGTCTAGTCTATTGGTGCCTACAGAAGAAAACAGTAATAAATCATTTATAAAATCAGCCCAATCCCTTCTACAGAGTAATACAGTGAGGCAGACTGTCTCATAAATTGTTTAGAATAATGCAGCTCTCCAGTGATTTAGCCTAATTTGTTTGTTCAAAAAAAAAGAAAACCCACAAAACCCACAGATGGTGATTCTCATCTTTTATGAAAGGGGTAGCGAAAGTGCGCACTTAAGGCAAAAACAATGAGTCAAAGTACCTTTTAATGTTCTTGCAGACAATGCAGAGAACATCACATTAGCAAACAGACCATGGGCCAGAGAAATTAGAAGGAACAATGTATCATGTAATGGAAGTAATGGGAATGAATTTTCTATATTTATTGCAGAGGTTTTGCACTGGTCATATGGCCTGCACTTTCACTTAATAAGAGGGAAAAAAAGCAAAAGACCCCCCTCAAACCAACCCAGCATCCCAAATCTTTCACCTGTCTTAATGTGTGGATAAGTGACAAAATGGTATTGTGTGCTGGCAGCTTGATTTCTGGCATTTACTGGGTTGTATGAAAGATCACATCCCCAAACACTTCTGTCATATTCTCTTCCAGATTGTGATGTATTAAACTGAGGAAATAAGACTGTTTTGCCACGGATCATAGATTCATCAAAATTAAAGATGGAAAAGACCTGTTAGTATAAATCACTTACATCATCCCTCATCCAATGCAAGATTACTCCCTGATGTATATTTTCCAGTACTTTTTACAGTCCACTTTGAAATGACTCATGCAACAGTTTCCACCATTTTTCTCTAGAGATCAGTCTACAGTCCAATAGATCTCACTTACCCTTGGTTTCAGTCTAAATTTTCCATTGCTCATTTAGAGATTATTTTTTTTTCTGGCCATCTGGTAAAGCAGTTTGAGGTGTCTCTCTGAACCCTAACACCAAGCCTTTGGAGGCAAGCTAAGGGCTACCAGGAGAGCAGGAGGTAGCCACAGATTAAAAAGGATTTCAGCAGGTTTTCTAGGCTTTCACTATCATTTATCTATTGATTTGTCAGTTTGATTCAGAGATGTATACAAATATGACTCTTGGCCTGATGGTATCTAAAGATCTGAAGCCCTAATAAAAACCTAAAATATTTTCTAATTCATATGAACAGAATAATATTTAATATTATTGGTATATCTCTTATAGGAGATATCTCTTGTAGGAGATTTTGGCCACTTCTGAGTCTGAACACTGCTGAAACACTGTACTAGTTGAGGGGGATCACCACAATAATGGAGCAGAGCAATGCAGGTGTCATGGTTTTTCTTCATCACCTAATCCCACCCTTATATCCTGAAGATCAAGAACTACATCGATGTCTAATAAACTCTGAAGTTATTTTCATTTTTGACTCAAGCATTCCTCGGGCACAGTGGGTAGGGCTCAGCCTGCCCTTAGATTAGTTGTCAACAATATGGGTGTCTATACACAAGTTGGTTGCCTAAACTCCCATTACAGCTAGTATAGTTAGTACCACAGGTTAAAACAGTAGCTTAGATATATATTGACTACATATGGACTATACACAGATGTATGTACACTACAGGTCATATATAGCCTCTTAAAGTTAGGAGAAGCTGTATCCTTGCACTTGCCCCTCTGATTTGGTTTGGACCCTCCTGGCAGCACTCCAGCAAGATATGAAAGATGTGGCCCAATGTGCATGGCAGGAGGCAGCTACAGCAGCAATTGCAGAGCAGTGACCTGCACTGATACCCCTGTATTACTGCCTTGCCTAGCAGCATCTCTAGGGCCAGACAGCAACTGCAGAGGTGCTTTTCTCCATCCTTTCCAGGATCTGGACTCTCAGCTTGTTAACACTTTCGGGTAAGACTTTCTGAAATACTGGCATAAAGAGGATGCAGCACAGGGTTATAGGCATCCTACAGTGACACAAAGAACATGTAGGGTTTCACCTTGGATCCAGTCCATAGAAACCCCATCTACCTGTGTAGCAAACCCTTGTAAGCCAACATGGCCTTCATTAAAGCTCTCACTGAAATTATGGCATATTGTATTATGTTTGGTAGGCAGAGTTAATAACAAGCTTTCTCCACTTACAAGCCTACAACATAAAAAAAAAAAAAAAAAGGCAAAGGCAAAGTAAACTTGAATGGAAGAACATACTTTAGCTTTAAAGTAGTTATGGCATACAGGGATAAATTGATTTTTCCAAGGTAGGGAGACTGTAGGACTGTCAGCAATTAAATAAGCTGTTCCAGGTTCCAGGTCAGTATCTAAACTACATGTGTCTTCTTAGTCTCAGAAAAACTTGTTTTTCCTTTTACTTGTTTCCTACTTCAATTCACACTCACTTTTGAAAATGAGTTGCACTGGCTTTTGTATAGACTTAGGGGAAAAAGTTCTTTCATGAAGACATGATCTGGAATAAAATTATCTCAAGGAATACATGTATGGAAAGAGCATTTTGATGCCTAAATTTTCAAAACCATCTCTTCTTTAGAGAGCACTGAAAGTGGAATACCTGAAGGAGAGATATGTGCATTGTGAAAAATCAACAACCTCCTCCTTGTATGACGATTAGACAAGAATCCAAAATATTTAACAAAATGTTTTGAGATACTTGGGACTTTGCAGTTCATGAAAGAAAAGATAATCAGCCACAAACTGTTCAGGCTTGGCCATGTGTTTGAACTGCCCCATAGGAAGTGTTAGATACAAGTTGCTGGGAAGCAGACAGATTCAGTGGTAAATTCACGTCCATTTTACAGCCCCAGCAGTGACCAATCTGCAATAAAATATGCCATAAATTGCCCTATGTTGATTTCATTTTTGCTGAAAGAATAGGTGTAAAAAAGACCAAACAAACAAGTGCCTTATAAAATATTGGGCAGGATTTATTTTGCCAAGCTCAGACACACAATAGAGGCTTCAATTTTATGGGCCAAATGAAGCAACGCCCCTAAAATGGGTACATAGGCTTGTCCAGTTAATGGAGAAAAATAAGTGCCTCTGAAGTCCTCCAGTGGGAAATCCTCTGTGCCCAGGACAAAATGAATTCTGCAACTGGGATTTTCTGTCACATTATCGTGCCATTGGTGGGCCTGTATGTTGGAGACTTGCAGTATTTCACATACCCAGGAAGACAGGAGTGCAGGAATCATTCCACCAGTCTTCACCTTCCCAGATGAGGATGTACTGGACATAGTTTGCAACTGTAGTTTGGATGCAGTTCCCAGAGTAGGACAGTTATGCCTGAAGCCACTGTAAGCATTTCATATTTACTAATCTCAGATGGCAAATTTGGGTTTCTGTTAAACCATATTTGAAAGGTAAAGGCATTTTATCTGTCGAACAACTCCCTGAGACACTGCGTGTCTTCATATAATTTGAAAATGCTTTTTTAATGCTCGGAGGATTTTTCCATTGTCTTATTAACTGCTCTTTGCCGAACTTTACTTCTACATCCATTTTCTGTCAGGTAGCTGCACTACAAAAATAAATTGCCGTACTTATTTTTCACCCTTAGGCACATACCTATAGATGAAGATGTATGGTTTAAATAGTTTTAGCATACTTGCCTTCTCCTAGCTTCATCGAAGCCTACAGAAAACTTGAAGTGAAGGAAAAATTGCTATGTCATTGAAGTTAATAGTTGCTTTGACAATGTCTATACTGAAATTCTGCATCATTTATTTATATTGCTCACACACACTTTGAGAATTTTCTTGGCCATGCCACCTAATACTATTTGAGACACAATTAATGGAAATAAATATTTAAGGATCATTTCTAATGGGTAATATGGATAAGACAGAGACAAGCTTGGCATTCATCTCTATACACTCCAACAGTTCTAAAAAAATTTATACTCTGAGAGACCCCTGCATGTCTTCATGCCACACCAAAAGGCAAGCAACAAAAACTCTACGTTTCATGCTATGTAACAGTTCATCATCTGCAACTGAGTCTCATATTGTCAAATACTTTAAACTGAGAAAAATCATACAAAATCAGAATTATATCTAAGGTCCATGATGGTTCTATACAGGGCACAGATCAGATGTAAAGAAAAATGCTCTGTATGGATTCAGCCAAAATGTGTCACTTGACCTCAAGATCAGAGAAAGATCCCTCACCTTGCTTTATTTAATGACACGGCTCTATTTTTTGCTGATAGTAAAAAACACATGAGGAAAAAAATCCCAAGTGACAACTCCAACTAATTCCAAAACATAAATCCATTACTAAATAAAATTAAGGAATCATTACAAGAAGTTATGAGTAAACTTGACATTTATCTCACTTGAGATTAGCCATCTGTCCTGGTTTCGACCAGGATGAAGTTAACTTTCCCTGGGTTGAGAGGAAGCACAGCTAGAGGGCCGGGTCCCGATCAGTCATTGGAGTATTTCATACCATGTGATGTCATGCCCAGGGATACAAGTGGGCGTGGGCTCGCCCTGACGCATGCCATTTTCAGGTTCCTGTCCGGTCCCGTGTTGCTGTGGAGGCGGTCGCCGCTCTCAGTAAGCCACTGCTGCATTTTACCCGTTCCTTTTTGGACTCAATATCGTTACTGTTGTTCTCTTGTTATATTTAGTAAATTCTTTCTTTTTATTTAACCTAAAAAATCTCTTCTTTTTGTCCCTCCCCTATTTCACCAGGGAGGGGGAAGGTGAACAGCCGGCCACGTGGCGTCTGGCTGCCGGCTGAGTTCAAACCTCAACAGTTTTTGGCGCCCAACATGGGGCACTGAGGGGTTTTTTTGAGATAACAACAAAACGGGTAAAACGTGGATTGGTTTACTCCTTAAGATCTTATCATCTCATTTGCAATACGTGTTTCCCATGCTGTTGCTCACCTTCCGTGAGAGTTGGGTTAAAATTTTGTTTCTGTTGTACTATGTGATGCTCATCTATGATAGCGTGCAGTCATCGGCCCTGGGGCTATTTACAGTTGTGTTTGAGAAATTTTGGGAGTTCAAATATCTTTGGAATGTCAACATAAACATGGTTGCCGTGCTGTTAGGAGCTAGTGTGTTCCTGAATGTGGGTCTGGTTTTGTTCAGGGTTAAGCAACTATTTAAGAGTATCCCTTGGAAATCTACCCCAAGGTTAGAGAATTATGAGTGGCTGGGGGTGTGGAGTAGCATGGGCAAGTACCTAGAACAGTGGGCAACTCCATTGTATTGGAACTTCACTCCTGCACAGGTGCAGACTCCCAAAAAAATAGTGAAATATTTGGAAAAAGTATGTTGTCACCTGGCTGATTCCAGAGAGGCACAGCTCACTGCAACATGCTGGGGCCTAACCCACGCTTACCAAGTGCTATTAAACACTGTTCAGCACCCTCAAGAGGAAGAGAAGGGCTCTGCACCTGGTAACCATGTAACAGAAACTGCAGCCTCTACAACCCAGAAGACAGGCGCTGCAGCTGAACCAGAGGACCAACCCATGACAGTGTCAGTTGCTCCCATACATAAGAAGAAATACACAAAAAATCCCCTCGTGGTATACAGGGTGATGATGAACCAGGCCCATCACGAGAACAGGAGGAGGAGGCAGGGCCAGTGATAATCACCCAATCCTTATCCTTGAGTGAGTTGTGAGACATAAGAAAAGATTTCAGCTGCCATCCAGATGAGCAACTCGTTACCTGGCTGCTCCGGTGCTGGGATAGCAGGGCCAGTGGCATGAAACTAGAGGGCAGGGAGGCGAGGCAGCTGGGATCCCTGCCTAGGAAGGGGGCATCGACAAAGCCATTGGAAAGAAGACACAAAATCTCAGTCTCTGGAGGCGACTCCTATCAAGTGTGAGGGAGAGGTATCCCTTCAAGAAAGACTTTGTATGTCATTCAAATAAGTGGACCACTATGGTATGGGAGACCTCGGCTGGTCCGAGGGATCAGAATGTAAGTTTGATATTGACCTTGAGCAGATAACCGTGTACCCTTAAGAGGCTTGAAAGTCCTGAGAAGAGCTGAGTAAACAAGAGTAAGGAACTACCAGACCGGAACTGCCTGACCGCAAGGAAAGGAAGGTTATTGAGATTGCAACAGAGAAGAGGTCATCCAATCATGAACTGTTAGTCTCTAATTAAACCAATCATATATGGACACATACTCTTAATAAAGATATAAAAAGACTTGTTAGAACAATAAAGTAGCCATTTTGCACAATTTAGTGTTTGTCGTGTCCGTCTCAACAGTGACAAATGGTGACCCCGACGTGATCCCAACACCAAGAAAATAAATAACGGCGGCGGGAAGAGCTGCGGAGACAGAGCCCAGTCAAGTGTAGTGGCAGGGAGAGCTGCATAGTCTGGACAACGTTTTGAAATTTGACACTCTACAGGTGAGCGGCTGGGAACCAAACGATGGGTGCTAGCCTCTCTAAGGAGGATTATGACAATGTGGAAGTTGCTGCTTCAGCGCAGGGGAGTCAAATTGGGTGACGTAGTGCTCCGAAAAATGTTGTTGTGGAGCAAAGCTCAAGGATATGAAGCTAGAACTGCCACTGCATTTAGTGTGAGCAAATGGGAAGAATTGGGACAGAAATTGCTTGAGTGTGCTTCTCAGGGTAATAAGAATGCAACTGACCTCCTTACAACCTGGAGGTTGTTAAAAGAGACTTTATAGGACTTTAAGGCGGAGAAAGAAAGCTCAGGGTAAACCCCTTATAATCCAGGGGCGTCCACGGTCTGGATCTCGGCAGCGAGAGGTCAAGATATGGACCTAGCAGGGGGAGCCCGTCCTAAACGTAGACCGTGGTTGAGGGGGAGGGGATTGTATGAGGACTCTGATGAGGAAGCACAAGATGAGTTGTTTCCTCCACAAAGACCAAATGAGCAGAAAGCCCCTCAGGCAGCTCGCCCTTTGCCTCCCGTCATGGAGCCCTTTGCTCCGCCACCTCCCTCTGATGAGGAAAAAGCCACACACACTTTGCTTATTTGGTGCAAAAGGAATGGGGTCCACTGTCTACTTTTGATCTCGAAACACGGAAAGAGGCAGGGAATGCCTTATTCGAGGCAGCCATAAGGAAGAATATCATCGCTGCATCATCTTTAACTACATGGCAACTGGTACATGAATCCCTGAAACAGTTAAAAAGTGGATCTGATTCTCCGAGGGATCCTACAGTTGTGGCTGAAACACCTCCAGAAAAGTCGCGAGCCCCTTCCACATGTCCACTACCTGCTGATAAGGACTTTATTTTTCTGTTATTAAAGAACTACAGAAAAGCATTAATGAGGACGGACTTAAAAACTCATTTACAACAGGTATACTGGAGGCAATCACTCATGGCTGTACTCAGCATTCGCACCCCCCCCACCTGCAAGTGTGGAGTTGGCGGTGGCAGCCCCGGGCCTCCCTGAGCCCCTCCCTCCCTCCGCGGAGTGACTGCCTGCAGCCAGTCTAGCACTGCACCCCCGGCGTGCGTCCGTCCATCCCGCCCCCCCCGAACACCAAAAGCGGCAGTTTTTACAGAAGGTGCTGACACTGATGCAGCATCCCTTGTTCATTCTAAAAAGACACTTTAAATCTTTCTGATGGTCAGTACACTAAAAGCCCTGATTTTAAAACAAAGAAGGGGGAATTCTCTGGATACACCACATAATCAACTGGCAATGGCTTTATACACTCTTAATGGTGTTTTGATGTTTGTAGTATTTGTCATTTTATGTTGTGTGAGTACTAAGTGTAAGGGGCCCCTTTGTATGATTGTTTTGCATGTGTGAGACACAGCCCAGCTGCAGCTGTGGAGTGTGGAGTTCTCTATAATTTAGTTGATACTGATCAGGTGTGGATCTGCAATAATTTAGTTGATATCAATCAGGTGTGGATCTGTGGTAAATGGCAAATGGCAAATGGCTTATGGTATAGGATTTATGCTTTTGGCTTTGATTTATGACTTGTATGATTTAGCAATTGTTGTAATTTTCTTAAACAGAAATCATTTTGCTTTGATTAGTAAAATCTGTATTGCGTATTCAACTTCCTTTGGTTAGTAATATTAAGAATTAAGAACCCAAGTGTTTAACCTTATTAGAAACTCCCTTGGTTTTCCCCCTTGAGTGGTGGCCAGGCTCTGGGTGGAACCCAACAGGAGGATGAGATCAGATGTTTCCGCTCAAAGAACACTGCCAGTTATTTTGGCCTGTTGATTTGGAGGCTGGACCTGCTTGCAGCGATGTTGGATGCCTCACCTACGGATGGACGCATCACGTAGGATTTCCGGTTTGCGAGGAAGGGTACTCTAAATCCTTGCTGCATCCAGGGTTCCCCAGCAATTGCGGATCTGAATATTAGTACCCCATTAAGTAAGTGTGCTATTCTGTATCTTCCTTGTTTTGTAATACTTAGTCATATGCTTTAATTATTAGCAGTGGAACCAGACAAGGGCCAAAAGAACCATTTCTGCCATTTGTGGAGAAATTACAAGCAGCCATAGAGAAACGGGTCTATGATGCAAATTTAAGACTGACATTAACAACAGAGTTAGCTAGGGATAATGCTAATGAAGATTGTAGAAAGATAATTGAGGCATTGCCAGGGGATCCAACCCTGGAAGCCATGGTTACTGCTTGTGCTAAGTTTGGGTCAGTAGAACATAAGACGGCAGCCTTAGCCAGTGCTATGGCAGCTGTCCGAGTAAAAGAACAAAAATGTTATCACTGTGGTCGCACAGGACATTTAAAAGCCAATTGTCCTGAGAAGAAAGGGATAAAACATCTGGTCCTGTAGTAATGCCTTGTCACCGATGCGGAAAAATGGGACATTTCGTGAAACAGTGTAAATCTAAATACCATATTAAAGGACAACTATTGTCGGGAAATGGGAAGTCGAGCACAAAAGGACGCGCACCGACACAAGTATTCCCTTCAATGCCCCAGCAATTTCCATCAAACCTATCCTCTGCGAACAACTCGCAGGACAAACCATGGGGGCAGCAGGAATGGATGTATCCACCGCCAAGCAAGTAACTGTATCATCGCATTCTGTGCAAAAGGTGCCCCTTGCGGCGCATGGACCAATTGGCAGAGGTCTGAGTGCATTGTTAATAGGACGTTCAAGTGCTACCTTACAAGGTATCAATGTATATGTTGATGTTATTGATGCTGATTATACTGGACAGATAAGTGCTATGGTTTCTACTCCAACTCCACCCTTGACAACTCCAAACAGTACTCGTATTGCTCAGCTTGTCCCTTTTAAGAGTTATGTTCCCAGGTCACATCCAACAGAGCGTGGAGATGGTGGATTTGGCTCTACTGGCGTCCCTCAAGTCATGTGGACACAAAACATCTCAGACAAACGGCCTCAAATGACTTGCATCCTCGTGATGGATGGCGCCACCCCCTCACAGGTGAAGGTATCTGGGCTATTAGACACAGGGGCTGATGTTGCCATAGTCTCCCAACTCCATTGGCCTCAGAGTTGGCCCGTTGTTACAATGGACACCAGGGTATTGAGGCTGGGAGGCATGACCCAAAGCTTAATGGTGGCTAAACCTGTAACAATTCAGAATCCTGAAGGAGAGGTTGCCACAGTACGACCATATGTTACTGCTGCTCCTCTGAATTTATGGGGAAGAGATGTCCTGGGAGCATGGGGTGTGAGGATTACAATGGATTTTTAACAGGGGCCACTGTGCTTGAGGGCGTGCGACAACTTACCCTGACTTTAACGTGGCTGACTGATACGCCTATTTGGGTAGATCAGTGGCCCCTCAACCCAGAGAAGTTAGACGCCCTCCAGAGCTTGGTAAAGGAACAACTACAGGCTGGTCATATTTAATCCTCTCACAGTCCCTGGAATACACTTGTGTTTGTAATAAAAAAGAAATCAGGAAAATGGTGATTGTTACATGATTTACAATAAATCAATGCTGTTATGGCTAGTATGGGCACACGGCAACCAGGACTACCATCACCTACTATGATCCTAGCAGGGCGGAATATCTTAATTGTGGATCTGAAAGACTAGGTTTTTTTACCATTCCATTAGCAGAAAAAGATAAAAACAAATTTGCTTTTTCAGTTCCTGTCATCAACCACGCAGAGCCCGTGAAACGCTATCAGTGGAAAGTGTTACCTCAAGGCATGAAAAATTCTCCCACAATTTGTCAATGGTTTGTAGCTCAGGCACTCTCAGGCCTGGGAGAACAATACCCTGATTCTTATTGTTATCACTATATGGATGATATTCTTCTTGCAGTATCTGACCCGACCCAGTTGGATCACATGGAATGATCAGCATTATGTCATCTTAAACAATATGGGTTGGTTGTGGCTCCAGAAAAGGTTCAACGTACAAGTCCTTGGTTATACCTAGGTGCAAAAATATTGGATCAGACTGTAGCTCCACAGCCAGTAACGCTGAATAGGGAAGTAAAAAATCTCAATGACTTCCAAAAGCTATTGGGAGCAATTAATTGGGTCAGGCCCTATTTAGGATTGACATCTTCTCAGCTGAGACCCCTGATGGAATTATTGAAAGCGGATTGTGATATTTGTGCATCGAGACGGTTAACCAAGGAAGCACATCAGGTACTCGATGAGGTAGAAAAAGCAATACAGAACAATTATGTTTATCGCCTGGAACTAACAGAAGTTGTGCAAGTTTTTCTTTTAACAGACCACACGATTCCGTATGCATTACTTTGTCAATGGAATGAAACCTGGGCGGATCCTTCACATGTGCTGGAATGGACGTTTTTACCCTATCGATTCAAAAAGACAGCACCTGGTATTTTTGAATTGGTAGCTCACTTGATAATTAAAACACGGACCCGTTGCCTTGAACTTGTGGGACGGGATCCAGCAACCATTGTTATTCCAATTCAAGCTGAATATTTTGAGTGGTGCCTAGCAAATAACATGGTACTACAATCCGCATTGGCAGATTTTCAAGGACAAATAAAATGTCACCTCCCCACCTACCCAGTCTTGCAACTGGTACGTGAAATTTCAACTGGGAACAAACGGCTACATTCCACGAAGCCAGTGGAGGGGTTAACTGTGTTTACAGATGGATCAGGAAAAACAGGAAAGGCAGCTGTAACGTGGTTTGTGAATGGTGAGTGGCACAATATTGTCACAGAACAGCAAGGGTCGCCGCAGATTGTAGAACTTAGAGCGGTAACCGAGGCCTTCCACAGATTTACAGAACCTTTTCATTTGGTTACAGATTCTGCTTATGTTGCAGGATTGGTTCAGCAGTTAGAAAAAGCAATCATCAAACAGGTGGTTAATGAAAAATTGTTTAATTTGTTACGGTTCTTGTGAAAATTGATCCAAAAACATGAGAATCCCTATTATGTGTTGCACATTCGTAGTCACAGTACCCTACCAGGATTTTTAGCAGAAGGCAAGGCACAGGCTGACAGGCTTGTGTCTATAGCCGTGGTGCCAAATACTCTGCAATAAGCCCAATCATCACATCAATTTTTTCATCAAGGTGCCAGAGCATTACAAAGACAGTTTCATCTTACAGCTACAGAGGCAAGAGCCATTTTAGCATCATGTCCTGATTGTCGGGGACAGCAAGTGCCATATTCTTATGGGGTGAACCCCAGAGGGTTACAAGCATTGCAAATCTGGCAAACAGACGTTACACACATTGCAGAATTTGGAAGGTTGAAGTATGTACATGTTTCCATTGATACTTTTTCACGTGCAATGTTTGCCTCTGCACATGCAGGGGAAAAAGCCAGAGATGCCATTCGACACTGGCAAAAGGCGTTTTCTGTTTTGGGTGTCCCTGAAACAGTAAAAACCGACAATGGCCCTGCATATGTTTCCAGACCGGTTTGGGAATTTCTACATAGATGGGGGATTCAACATATTAGTGGCATCCCACATTGCCCTATGGGACAGGCCATTGTTGAACATGCCCATGGTACCCTAAAACACCTGCTTCAAAAACAAAAAAGGGGAATGGAAGGGGAGCCCCCAGAGGCCCGGATGGCAAAGGCCATTTATGTATTAAACTTTTTAACCATGCCCGAGCAAGGGTTGGTCCCTCCCATTGAGAGACATTTTGCCTCTTTTTCTTCAACTCAGGAGGTACGGGGAACTGCCTTGGTGCGTTTTAAGGATTTACAGACGGGGCAATGGTCTCAGCCTTATAACCTAATCACCTGGGGCAGGGGATATGCTTGTGTCTCCACAGAACATGGGCCGCGTTGGTACCCTGCCCGTTGTATTTGGCCTGTTATGGCTTGTTGACTGATGCTGATAGTGTTAGGCATGCTACATTACAAAACAGAGCTGCAACAGATTTTTTGTTATTAGCCCAAGGACATGGTTGTGAAGACTTTGAGAGAATGTGTTGTATGAATTTGTCAGATCATTCGGAATCAATACATAAAAGTATCCAGCTTCTGAAAGAAGGAGTGAAGAAGTTATAGGCAAATGATGGATGGGATTGGTTGAATAACTTGTTTAAAGGATGGGGCCTGTCAGGGTGGTTGTTATCTTTTATAAAAACTGGATTGTTGGTTTTGTTCATCACTGTAGTTGTGTTATTAATGTTGCCATGTCTTTTGTCTCTGTTACAAAGGGCCTTGTAGCGGACAACACAGGCAATTTTTGTAGCACAAATACAAAAAGGGGGAATTATGGGACACCTCGGCTGGTCCGAGGGATCAGAATGTAAGTTTGATATTGACCTTGAGCAGATAACCGTGTACCCTTAAGAGGCTTGAAAGTCCTGAGAAGAGCTGAGTAAACAAGAGTAAGGAACTACCAGACCGGAACTGCCTGACCGCAAGGAAAGGAAGGTTATCGAGGTTTCAACAGAAAAGAGGTCATCCAATCATGAACTGTTAGTCTCTAATTAAACCAATCATATATGGACACATACTCTTAATAAAGTTATAAAAAACTTGTTAGAACAATAAAGTAGCCGTTTTTACACAATTCGGTGTTTGTCGTGTCCGTCTCAACAGCAACACTATGGAGAGAGGCATTCAATACTTGAGGGAGCTAGCTGTGCGGGAGGTAGTTTACTATGACCCAGATAATGCACAGCTACCCACAGATCCAGATGAAGTCCAATGCACCCGGCCCATGTGGAGGAATTTTGTACGGAGTACACCCTCATCATATGCCAATGCATTAGCAGTAATGGACTGGAAAGACAAAGAGGGACCAACAGTGAATAAACTGGCTCACCGACTACGACAATATGAAGAAAGTCTCTCTTCCCCCATCATCGTGGATGTGGACAAATTATTTCAAGATTTCCAGCAATTTAAAGAGAACATATCCTACTCCCCACCTGCACGGACTAGAATCTCAGCTATTAGGAGCAATCGTTTCTCTACTCAAGAGAACCGGTACACACCACGGGGGAAGCTGTGACATCGCCTGCATGACTCTGGAGAAGACATGAAGAAATGGGATGGAAAACATACCTACCTCCTAGAAGAGCGGGTATGTGAGCTGGAAGGAGGAACAAGTACAAAACGGGGTTCTTGTAGGAGAAATGCTGCTCCAGTTTCCAGTAATCAAGTGCCCAAACAGAGCAGAAAGGTCGACTTTGCTCATGATGATATGACAAGAAATTCTGACTTGTATTCACAAGAAGTGAGTGATCAAGATGAGGCTGAAACCCGTGCACACCACACTAACCCATTTGTCGTTAGCGGGTATTATGACCAACATTAGAGGGGCCCTGTCTCCAGCCAGGCGGAGGACAGGAACAATCGAATTTCTTGGCCCATGTGGATTCAATGTCCTGGCACATCTGACCCCCAGCAGTATAAGGCTTTAGTGGACACTGGTGCGCAATGCACCCTAATGCCATCAAATTTTAAAGGGGCAGAACCCATTTGTATTTCAGGTGTGACAGGGGGGTCTCAACAGTTGACTGTATTGGAGGCCAAGATGAGCCTAAATGGGAAAAGAGTGGGAAAAACACCCCGTTGTGACTGGCCCAGACGCTCCATGTATTCTTGGCATAGATTATCTCAGGAGAGGGTATTTTAAGGACCCAAAAGGGTATCGGTGGGCTTTTGGTATAGCTGCCTTGGAAACAGAAGGAATTAAACAGCTGTCTGTGTTACCTGGCCTCTCAGAGGATCCTTCTGTTGTGGGATTGCTGAGGGTTGAAGAACAACGGGTGCCAATTGCCACTACAACTGTGCACTGACGGCAATATCGCACTGATCGAGACTCTGTAATCCCTATCCATAAACTGATTCGTGAACTAGAGAGCCAAGGAGTCATAATCAAGACGTGCTCCCCTTTTAACAGCCCCATATGGCCAGTGCGAAAGTCTAATGGAGAGTGCAGATTGACAGTAGACTATCGTAGCCTGAATGAAGTCACTCAACCGCTGAGTGCTGCCATGCCAGACATGCTAGAACTTCAGTATGAACTAGAGTCGAAGGCAGCCAAGTGGTACGCCACGATTGATATTGCCAACGCATTTTTCTCCATCCCTCTGGCAGCAAAATGCAGGCCACAGTTTGCTTTTACCTGGAGGGGTGTCCAATACACCTGGAATCGACTGCCCCAGGGGTGGAAACACAGCCTCACCATTTGCCATTGAATGATCCAGACTGCACTGGAACAGTGTGAAGCCCCAGAATATTTACAGTACATTGATGATATCGTTATATGGGGTAATACAGCAGAAGAATGTTTTGAGAAAGGGGAGAAAATAATCCAATACCTTCTGAGAGCTGGTTTTGCCATAAAGCGTAGTAAAGTCAAGGGGCCTGCACAAGAGATCCAGTTTTTAGGAGTAAAATGGCAAGATGGAAATCGTCAGATTCCAATGGAGATGATTAATAAAATAACAGCTATGTCCCCACTGACTAACAAAAAGGAGACGCAAGCTTTCTTGGGTGTTGTGGGTTTCTGGAGACTGCGCATTCCAAATTACAGTCAGATTGTAAGCCCTTGTCACGTCCCGCTCAGACGAGGGGGACAAGTGACTCAGATTCGCAAATCCCCAATGGAGCGGACAACAAGTCTCCAAGTCCAAACATTTATTAACTACCCACAATGTACTAATTGAACACATGATAGTTGGCTAAGTATATAGCAAGTTGTGGCAAGCAATATAATATGCCTTGCATTTCTTAATGGGAAAGGGAAAAGAGGGAGATAGAAGGAATGGGGAAATACAGATCACCGGTCTGGGTTTCTGCGCTGATCCCGCCAGCGAGGGTTCCAGGAGGCACAGGAGGCAGCCGTCTTTTTCACTTGTATCCGTCTTCTTCGCTTCACTGCACTCCTTCGGGCTCCCCCCTTTCTTCCCCCCCCCCCTTGATTTATACCCACTTTCCTTGGGTCCGTCCCCTAGGTCGACCCACATACCTACGTATCCCATGTACGGGGAGGGGTAAGGTGTTTCATGGGATGATGTAATTAGCATGATCATGTTAGCCCTCGTTAGCATATTGAGGGGTGTTAACTTTAATATGCATTTTGTGGATAATGAAGCAAAGGTCATTCACCGGACAGATGGCCCTTGAGGTTTTGGCCAGGTGCACCAGAGCAGAGCCGTCCTGTCTTCACAGGGCTCCCTCCTCCAGCTGCATCTTGTGTTATTGGGGCAGCCTTATCAGCTTCAACCTCCACATTATCCACCCTGTGACTCATAGTTTTGTCTTGCGAGTGTTTGAGGCATTTCTTTGATCAGCCTCAACTTTTGCTTCCTCAGGCTGTTTTTCTTAGTTTCTCACAGGCCTGGTTTCTCGTCTCTCACAGCCCTCTCTATAAAGTGACTCGGAAAAAGAATTATTTTGTATGGGGTCCGGAGCAGCGACAGGCTTTTGAACAAATTAAGCAGGAAATAGTTCATGCAGTAGCCCTCAGGCCAGTTTGGACAGGGCAAGATTGCTGATGCGGAAGTCCCGGACACAACTTATACGACCAATGTGATCAAGTTGATGCCACTTTATTAAAGGCTACACAGCAATTTATACACTATCACAAGCTTCACGCGCCGCTATCTTATTGCTAATAGGCTAAAGCTACTTGTTCACACTCCCTTTTGCCTTCTATGATTGGTCCCTGTGTGGTGTCTACGTGCTGCTCTCCCACTAGGTAGGCATCCTGTTTTCGACAGTCCAACTTATTTATCTTTTGCCCAGGAATGTAGTCTCTCAATCTATCTTGGCCTTGCTTATGTCCTTGAACACAGCTGCAGCTTGTTGTTACAGTGAGGCCCCTTGGTCTGGATCACTCATAATATGTCCGTTGTTTTCCAGCCATTCCACAAATCCCCCTTTTTGTTTTTGAGCGATCCAGACTTCTCCTTTCTTAAACATTTGCTCAATTAAACCATTCAACATCCATTGCAACACTTAAACAGACAGGGAAGAAGCAACATCGACATCAATAAAAATATTTGCACTATCAATACTCCTTTGACCAATGTCTGCAACCAACCCCCCATCCCGAGTCTAGTGAGCCAATCGGAAAAGGGATCATATCCTTCAGTAATATGTTTCATACTCTCACGCAGTTTTGCTAATTGCTGGTGTATGTTCTGCGAATGGTCAGACAAATTAAAGCAACACATCCCTTCGAAGTCTTCACATCCGTGTCTGTGTGCTAATAATAAAAAATCTATGGCAGCTCAATTTTGTAAAGTAGCATGTCTAACACTATCAACATCAGTTAAAAGACCACTTAAAGCTAAAGAAGTAGCATTAGTATGTTTGCTAAGCCAACACCCTAATTTATTTTAATTAGTTAAAGCATTCACAACGCCAACTCCTGGTGCTAACACGGAGGCCGGTATGATTTCTCCTGGATTCCAAAATTCAATGTTATCGTGACAGGAACTGCTAAACTGATGAACAGTCCTCTGGACTCGCTTATGCTTTCGAGTCATGGTCAAAATCATTGATATGTTTGGTGTTAGTAACGTGAGGCGTCCGAGGCTACACGGGCCTCCATTCAGTTTAGATGGAACGCCTCCCCAGGCACGACCTCCACAGAAAAAACACACCAGGAGGTAGCGCGAGAGGAGCAACAGAGGATGGTGAAGCATTAAGTGCAGTATAATTACACCACGCAGCAGCATTGTGATAAACAATACTGCTTGCATAACTTCCCTTTTCCAGGGTCGCACCCATCGACTCAGAACCCATCTAGTGCCGGTATCGGTAATAACGCAGGCATAGCCTTGACCCGTCATTTTTAGTTCCACAGGTCCTTTCCACTGTCCTATAGCAAAATCTTTGTTCGACCCATACTATGTATTACTACTGGTGGTTCTTCCCTATCACCTGT
The DNA here is from genome assembly GCA_017315185.1 of Bubo scandiacus. Taxonomy (NCBI): domain Eukaryota; kingdom Metazoa; phylum Chordata; class Aves; order Strigiformes; family Strigidae; genus Bubo; species Bubo scandiacus. Next base: position 29,736 of record MU210471.1, read on the forward strand.
GAGCCATAAGTAATTTAACACATACACCGCTTGTGCAAGTGGTTCTGCAGCAGCCAAGACCTCTCCCCCTTTTTGTTTTTGCAAAAGTGCTTTTAAAGTTTGATGCGCTCTCTCCACTATGGCTTGCCCCGTGGGGGAATGTGGTATACCTGTGATGTGACGTATACCCCAGAGATGACAAAAATGAGCGAATTTTTGAGAGGTATAGGCTGGTCCATTATCAGTTTCATGGGTCAATTAAACTAGTTCTCCATACTCCCTGGTGCATTCTGCCCTACCACGACGGTAACTTGTTACAGCTTAGTACTTTTTCGTAGCTCAGTGTTGCAGCTGTCCGCTGTTTTTCTCTGCCCCCTTGGCACAGCTCAGCAGTTTCTTATTTATCTTTCAAGGCTTATTCTTTATCAAAGCCTAGCTATTTCTTAGAGGCTGTGCAAGGCGGACAGGCTAATGCCTCCTACATTTCCCCTTTCTTTGTTTTGCAGCTGCACTTGTAAGGCTTATTTCAAGACTTTATCAATTAAGGGTTAGGTAAACTTTAAAAAACACAGCATACTTAAAATAGTTTCACAGAATGCTAGAAATAATACACCAGTTACAGTTACTAGTTAAAAAGAGAAGGCTAATTTCAGTACCCATAATTAGGGGATATAACTAAATACTACAAAAATAAACAGTAAGGAAAATACGAAATAGCACACTTAATGGGGTACTAACATTCAGATCCGCAATTGCTGGGGAACCCTGGATGCAGCGAGAATTTAGAGTGCCCTTCCTCGCAAACCGGAAATCCTACGCGATGCGTCCATCCGTAGGTGAGGCATCCAACATCGCTGCAAGCAGGTCCAGCCTCCAAATCAACAGGCCAAAATAACTGGCAATTTTCTTTGAGTGGAAACATCTGATTTCATCCTCCTGTTGGGTTCCACCCAGAGCCTGGCCACCACTCAAGGGGGAAAACCAAGGGAGTTTCTAATAAGGTTAAACACTTGAGGTCTTGCTTCTTAATACTGCTAAACAAGGAAAGTTGAATACACACATTCTTATAGCATTTCATCCTTATTAATAACTACATTTTGTCTAAGCTACAGCTTTCACTAGGGACTAGTAAGCCTATATATTTCATCAAGGAGTTGCAATTACTGTTAGCATTTTCTCTTGAAAAAGTTAGTAACTGTAGTGTGATTAAGGACAGAGATAGTGTATTTTGTCCTATTGCAGTAGCAAGCATTACCCATCCATTCTGCTTAAATGATCAGTCGAAGAGACCGTGAACTGTTGGCACAGGGGCATCCACAGCACCCACAGCCGGCTCCTGAGTGTCCACCAAAAGCTGCCTCTCACGCCCAAGGTATGGTCGCACACACCTTGCCGGTAACCACCAGGGACCGTGACCTGTGGAGACACAAGCATAACCTCTTCCCCAGGTTATTAAAGGATATGGTCCTTCCAAATTAGCACTTTCTAGGTTTTTGCTAACACTTGAGCCTTGCTCTGGACTTCTTGTTGATCTGGTATCTGCAACGAGAAGTGATGCAATATTGACGGCACCTATTTTAACGATCCAAATGTAGCAAAGCGAGTGACATCAGATTGCCATAATTCTGAGGAGGTGAGTCCCCGAGGGTTGACACCACTAGCTGTTGAAGAGAGGGAGTCCTTCTGGTACTCAGGGCAAGTCGCAATGATGTCTTTAGCCTGAGGCTTTGATAAAGAAAACTGGTTTTGTATTGCCCTGGCATTTTTGTGGAAAAAATTCATGTGAAAGCTGTGCTTGCTGGGTTTCTGAGATGGCATTAGCTGCACAGTGGAGATCTTGTTTCGTTGTCTCTGAAAGTACTCTGGGTGATGTCAGTGAAGGTTCTCCTTGCAAAATATCAAACAAGCTATGCAGATCATCATTAGTTAGGCCCAACAACAGCCTTATCCAATTTATGGCTCCTAATAGTTTCTGTAAATCATTTAAAGTCTTAACATCAGTTTTAAGTTTAACCTGTTGCAGGACAATGGTCTGTTCAGAAATTCTCCACCCCAGGTACTGCCACGGTGATGATCGCTGTACCTTTTTGCCGCAGTCTCGCTCTGTTTCTTTAAGCCTGCCCCTCCGTGATTCAGCGGCGCTCAGGCCGCAGAGACTCACACTGCAATATCGCAATTAGCCTGTGTCTTCAAACCTGCCCCTCCGCGGTTCAGCAGCGCTCAGGTCACAGGGCTAACGCTGCAGGAGGCTAAACCTTCTCGGGGACACCAGTACAAACGCCAATGTGGTGGATACAAAAATGTCCGTTTATTAAACTGCGTATCTTGCATATATACGCTCGCCAAATACCTCCTTCGTGGGTGTGCCCTTGACATTACAAGCCTATCCATCACCTTATCTCGTAACAAGGGAGGGCTACAGCTATTCCTTCCGTACATCGCGAGATCTTCCGAACGCCACTCCCTACACCTTTTCAGGTGCTATTTGTCACCCCATTTGAGATACTGAGTCTTTGGTTAAAGCAAGAGGCTTTTCCATGATCTCCTGTGTTTCTGCTGCTATAAGGATGTCATCCATATAATGATATCTAACAGCCTGGGGGACCTGCATTCTAACAGGGCTCAAAGCCTTTGCAACAAACCACTGACACATCGTGGGACTATTTTTTATGCCTTATGGTAAAACAACCCAGTGGTACCGTCTTGCAGGTTCACTAACATTAATACTGGGAACAGAAAAGGCAAATTTAGGTGCATCATCCGGATGCAAGGGAATAGTAAAAAACTAATCCTTTAGATCAATTGTTACAAGATGCCAGTTTCGGGGAATCGTTGTTGGGGAGGGCATTCCTGGCTGTAACGTACCCATATCCTCCATGGCATCATTAATGTGTTGGAGATCATGTAAAAGTCACCATTTACCACTTTTCCTTAAAATAACTGTGGTGGTTTAGTCCCTGCCGGGGTCTGAGACCACGCAGCCCGCTGTACAAAGCCCCGTGGCTGAGATAAGGAGAGGTTTAATACAACAGTGCAACAGCAACACAACAAACAATAACAATAACAATAAGAATAACAGTAATAACAATGAACAGAGCAAGATATCTACCAATACAGCAGTGAGAGGACCGGCTGCACATACAAAACCCCGGGCTGTACAAACCCACGTGCTCACCGATTCTTCCCGCGCTATCGCACCAGGATGTGACGTCAGCATGGTATATGAATAACCCGGCTAGAGCTTCCCCCCCACTGCTGGGGAAACTTAACCCTATCCTAGCTAAACCAGGACAATAACGAATACCGAGGAGTTCTAAGGACTGGTGGTATGTACGATATGTCCTGCACTTAATTGTTCCTGAAGTAAATCATTAAGGTGGCACAACTTTTCCATTGGCAAGGGCCACTGACCCACCCACACAGGTGATTCTGTTTTCCAGGTTAGTTTCAGGGTGGGTTTAGGGGTGGGTTGTGCTGCAGTGGCAATTAAGACAAATTTGATTGAATTTGAGTTCCCCATCGAGCCATACAGTCACGACCCCATGATGTAGTAGGGGTTTCCAATATAAATGGATGAATATTTGCTATCTGGTTTTCTGGGCTCCTTATATGCATGAGATATTTGCTTTGAAATGTTATAGCATGACCACCAACCCCGAAAAGCACTCGAGTTACCTGAGCTAAGAGTCAATCTGGTCACAGATATTACGGTTACATCCGCACCAGTATCTAAAATGCCTGTCAGTTCAACAGATTCTTCTGCTTTAGTGAGGGCACATTTTATCAGAGGTCAACTTTGACTCACTGTCTGGGCTCAAAATATTTGAGTACCTGCTGATCCAAATCCTGAGTCACCCCGGCTTCTCGGCATACTGTTAGGGGGAGCTGTAGTAAAATAAACAAGCTGAGTAATTTTTGACCCTTTTGTTATTGAACATGGGGGTACTGGGGTCTAGGACATAATTCTGATTTCCTCTTCATAATCAGCATCTATGACCCCTGGTAAAATGAACAACCCCTGTAAGTATGTAGATGATCTTCTGACAATATCCTTCTTAGGTAGATGTTGCAAGGTTGCACTCTCCCCACAGAGTATGCACCTAAATTCAAGACAACAATTAACACAGAATTACTGCCTCCCGCTAGAGGAGATGTTTCACCTATGACACTTAAAATACTTAGTCCGAACAAAGAGGCTGCACCGATGACCCAGCAGGCACTAGGACGCTCTGTCAGAGAACTCCGCACTCTGCAGCTGCCGCTGGGCTGCGTCTCACACACGCAGAACAGTCATAAAAAGAGGCCCCTTACACTTATTACTCACACAACATAAAATGACAAACACTACAAACATCAAAACACTGTTAAGAATATATAAAGCCATTGCTTATTGATTATGTGGTGTTGGCAGACAATGGGTGCTGCATCACAGTGTCAGCACCTTCTGTAGAAACTGCTGCTTTTGGCGACGGGGGGGGGGGGCGGGCGCCGAGAGCGCGGTGCCGGGCTCGGCCGCCGGCGGGTAAGAGACTTAAGACTTTCTTAGTTTTCTCATTAGCGTTATCATAAGCAAGCATATCAAGAGATTTAACTTTCATCATTCAAGTCAGGATTACCATTAATAGCGGCATGTAGTCTATCAATAAATTTTGGACAGGGCTCTGTGGGTCCCTGTCTTATTCCTATAAATGCTGGTGCTGCCTTTTCATCATGTACAGCTAAAACCGTTTTTAGGGCCAATTCTTGGGTTAAGCGTTAACACTTCCAGTTGGAACCCTGCTTGCCAATCTGGGTTGGCAAAAGGGCCTGCGCCCATCAGCATTTGAGCTTGCACCCCATATAGAGGGTCTCCTTGCTGACGGGGTGTGGCTGCCGCAGCCTCGCAGGCCACTTGCCAACGTTGGAAAAATTGCAATTGTTGGGAAGCTGTTAGTAAGGTTTGTACAATCATGCACACATCATAGGGAGTGCATAAATGTGCTGTAAGAATCTGCTGAATTACGGAATTAGTATATGGTGATTTTAACCCATATTGTGTTACTGCTAATTTTGCCTCCTTAATCATTTTCCAGTCTCAGGCCTCCCACTCATTGCCGTGTGGGGTTACTGTTACCGGGACCGCCATTGGTCCCAGCTCGTTAAACTGCCCCTCAATTATTGCATCCCGAGTAACTCCCCGCCATCGATGTGCTGGATTACCATTACCACCTGCGTCTCCCAGTGCCCCCCCTCCCATGTGCGCCGACGATGGCAGCGGCCTGATCGCCACCGTTTCCCCCTGACCGCGCCCCCCCCCCCCCCCAGTGACGGGAAAAAAGGGGTTAATCGGAAGAGGGGGTGGCGGCGGTGCCAGAGGAATAGGCTGAGCCGATTCCTTCATTCAGATTTTAAGTTGCTCTAGTTTTCTCATTAGTTCTCGCAAGTGTGGATCTTGTAAACCATAATGAGATTGTTCCTGCACCGGTCGGGGTGATGGGGGCGAGGACGGGGGCAGGGTGGGTCGGCGCCTTCCTCTGGCGAGGCCGCAGCGGCAGGCGCAGGGTCGGGCGGGAGGCGGCGGGAGCGGGGCTGGGCGGGGCGCTCCGGGGATTGTTCCTTTGAGCTTGAGGGGGGGTACTCAAGCGGTGGTGAATCTGTTGATTTTTGCTCTTGACTTTCCTGCCGCATGGGTGCTGCGCGTGAAGCGTCCCCATCCCTCCTTTTAGGAGCCGCCTTGGGGAACAGGGATCCCGCGAACGTCACAGCAGTAGCGGAATCCTGAGCGCCAGCGCGTTCTGCCTCTGCTGACAAGGCAGCGAAAGCGGAGGCGGGGGGCTGCCGTTCCGCTCTCAGTTCTGTCAGAGTCTCTAGGACCAATCTCCACACGGTGGAGAGTTTCCCACTGTCTTTAGAGTCTGAGCTAATGTCGTCCCACAGTGCCGCGCCGATCTTTTCCCAAGTAGCTAAATCAAAGGCTGCGCTCACTGAGGGGATTAATCCGTGCTGCCGAGCCCACAACAGCAACTTCCTCAGGTTCCCCTCATCATAAAATAATCCTCTCTTAGAAAGTATATGTTGGAGGAGCTTAACCACTGCCGCTTCTTTGCTTAGCGTGGCCCCCATCTCCTCCCCAGCTGCTCACCTGATCAGGGCGAGATTCCCGACGACTGCGTGCGCGTCTTCCCAGGCGCCGGGGCAGCGCCTGCTACGGCTGGCTTCTGCCCCCTCTGAGCCATCTTCTCTTGCTCAGGCGAGCACCGACGACAGGGTCCCGACTCCCCTGTATTCAAATCCCACGTATTTTTCATAAGGCTCTTGTGGGTCCCTGTTCGGGCGCCACTTGCTGACGCAGAAGTCCCGGACACAACTTGTACGACCAATGTGATCAAGTTGATGCCACTTTACTAAAGGATACACAGCAATTTATACACTATCACAAGCTTCACGCGCCGCTATCTTATTGCTAATAAGCTAAAGCTTCTTGTTCACTCTCCCTTTTGCTCTGTATGATTGGTCCCGGTATGGTGTCTACGTGCTGCTCTCCCACTAGGTAGGCCCCCTGTTTTCGACAGTCTAACGTCTTTATCTTTTGCCCAGGAATGTAGTCTCTCAGTCTGTCTCGGCCTTGCTTATGTCCTTGAACACAGCGGCAGCTTGTTTTTACAGTGAGGCTCCTCAGTCTGGATCGCTCATAATATGTCTGTTTTTTTCCAGACATTCCACATAAGATGTTAAAAATATGCTCTACACTGCAGCTGGGAAGAATGGCCCTACCTGGAGTCTCTGTCAGAGAGCACCAGGGGACACTCGGGGTTGACCCCTGGAGTTTTAGAGTCAGGGATACAGAGGATCAGAAGACCGCTATACTCCAACTGAAAAAGAGATATTGGCAGCATATGAAGGGGTCTGAGCTGCTTCAGAGGTGATCGGGACTGAAGCAGAGCTCCTCATGGCACCCCGACTGCCAGTGCTGGGCTCGATGTTCAAAGGGAGTGTCCCCTCTACACACCATGCAACTGATGCCACGTGGAGTAAATGGGTCGCATTACAAAGAATCACACACAGAATCACACAGAATCATCTAGGTTGGAAGGGACCTTGAAGATCATCTACTCCAACCGTTAACCTAGCACTGACAGATCCCAACTACACCATATCCCTAAGTGCTATGTCAACCCACCTCTTAAACACCTCCAGGGATGGGGACTCCACCACATCCCTGGGCGGCCCATTCCAACGCCTAACAACCCGTTCTGTAAAGAAATACTTCCTAATATCTAGTCTAAACCTTCCCTGGTGCAACTTGAGGCCATTCCCTCTTGTCCTATCGCTTATTACTTGGTTAAAGAGACTCATCCCCAGCTCTCTGCAACCTCCTTTCAGGTAGTTGTAGAGGGCAATGAGGTCTCCCCTCAGCCTCCTCTTCTCCAGACTAAACAACCCCAGTTCCCTCAGCCGCTCCTCGTACGACATGTGCTCCAGACCCTTCACCAGCTTCATTGCCCTTCTCTGGACACGCTCGAGTAATTCAATGTCCTTTTTGTAGTGAGGGGCCCAAAACTGAACACAGTCATCGAGGTGCGGCCTCACCAGTGCCAAGTACAGGGGCAAGATCACTTCCCTGTCCCTGCTGGCCAAGCTATTTCTGATACAAGCCAGGATGCCATTGGCCTTCTTGGCCACCTGGGCACACTGCTGGCTCATGTTCAGCCGGGTATCAATCAACCCCCCCAGGTCCCTCTCTGACTGGCAGCTCTCCAGCCACTCCTCCCCAAGCCTGTAGCGCTGCTGGGGGTTGTTGTGGCCCAAGTGCAGCACCCGGCATTTGGCCTTATTGAAGCTCATACAGTTGGCCTTAACCCATCGCTCCAGCCTGTCCAGGTCTCTCTGCAGAGCCTCCCTACCCTCGAGCAGATCAACACTCCCACCCAACTTGGTGTCGTCTGCAAACTTACTGAGGGTGCACTCGATCCCCTCATCTAGATCATCAATAAAAATGTTAAACAGGAGTGGCCCCAAAACTGAGCCCTGGGAGACACCACTCATGACCGGCCGCCAACTGGATGTAACTCTGTTCACCACAAATCTTTGGGCCTGGCCATCCAGCCAGTTTTTTACCCAGCAAAGCGTGCGATCATCCAAGCCTCGAGCAGCCAGTTTTGCCAGGAGAATGCTGTGGGAAACGGTGTCAAAGGCCTTACTAAAGTCGAGGTAAACAACATCCACACCTTTCCCTCATCCAATAAGCAGGTCGCCCTGTCACAGAAGGAGATCAGGTTTGTCAAGCAGGACCTGCCTTTCATAAACCCATGCTGACTGGGCCTGAGCATCTGGTTGTCCCGCATGTGTTGTGTGATGGTATTCTGGATGAGCTGCTCCATCAGCTTCCCGGGCACCAAAGTCAAGCTGACAGGCCTGTAATTTCCCGGATCATCCTTCCGACCCTTCTTATAGATGGGCGTCACATTGGCCAATTTCCAATCTGTCGGGACCTCCCCGGTCAGCCAGGACTGCTGGTAAATGATGGAAAGCGGCTTGGCGAGCACCCCAGCCAGCTCCTTCAGCACCCTCGGGTGTATCCCATCAGGTCCCATAGACTTGTGTGTGTCTATGATGCAGTAGGTCACTGACTGTCTCCTGGATTGCGGGGGGGTCATTCTCCCAGTCTCTGTCCTCTGGCTGAGGAGGCTGGATTCCCTCAGTACAACTAGTCTTGTTATTAAAGACTGAGGCAAAGAAGGCATTAAGGACTTCAGCCTTCTCCTCATCACTTGTTACCATGTTTCCTCCTGCATCTAGCAGGGGATGGAGACTCTCCCTGGTCTTTCTTTCTTACTACTGACATCCTTATAGAAACATTTCTTGTTATCCTTGATTGCTGAAGCCAGGGTAATTTCCAGCTGGGCTTTAGACCTACTGATTTCTGCTCTGCATATCCTCACAGCCTCTTTGTAATCACTGTGAGTGGCTAGTCCCTTCTTCCAAAGGCTGTAAACTTTCCTTTTCTCCCGGAGTTGCAACCAAAGCTCCCTGTTTTGCAAGGGTGGTCTTCTCTGTCGCCGGCTTCTCTTACAGCACCTGGGGACTGCCTGTTCCTGAGCCATTAACACTTCCTTCTTAAAGAGTGCCCAGCCTTCCTGGACCCCTATACCCTTCAGGATCGTCTCCCAAGGTATCCTTTCAAGCAGGTGCCTAAACAAGACAAAGTCAGCCCTTCTGAAGTCCAGCATGTCAGTTCTGCTTAGCCCTCTCCTGGCCTCTCTAAGAATAGAGAACTCTATTATTTCATGATCGCTGTGCCCTAGTCGTCCTCCGACCGCCACATCATCCACCAGTCCTTCTCTGTTCACAAAGAGGAGATCCAGCAGGGCACCTTCTCTCGTCGGTTCTTTCACCAGTTGCGTCAGGAAGTTGTCTCCCACACATTCCAGGAATCTCCGGGACTGGTCCTGCTCTGCTGTGTTGTATTTCCAGCAGATGTCTGGGAAGTTAAAGTCTCCCACAAGAACAAGGGCAAGCGATCGTGAGATTTCTCCTAAATGCCTATAGAATATTTCATCCACCTCTCTGTCCTGGGTGGGTGGCCTATAGTAGACTCCTACTACAACATCTGCCCTGTTGGCCTTCCCCCTGATTCTAACGCAAAGAATCTCTACCCTGCCTTCACTCCATTGTGCTCAAATCAATCATAACAGTCCCTAACATACAGCGCCACCCCACCACTTCTCCTTCCTTGTCTGTCCCTTCTAAAGAGCTTGTAGCCATCAACAGGCACACTCCAGTCATGGGAGACATCCCACCATGTTTCTGTAATAGCCACAACATCATAATTTTCCTGTTTCATCATGGCTTCAAGCTCCTCCTGTTTGTTACCCATGCTGTGTGCATTGGTATACATGCACTTCAGATGGGCTGATGTTTTCCCTCCTTCCCCCTTCAAATCTAGTTTAAAGCTCTGTCAATGAGCCCAGCTAACTCCTGCCTCAAGATCCTCTTCCCCTTCTGGGACAGGTGCATTCCATCTAATGCCAAAAGGTCTGGTGCCCTGTATACCAACCCATGATTGAAAAATCCAAAGCCCTGACGGTAACACCAGTCTTGGAGCCACAAGTTCATCTGTTGAGTTCTCTGGTATTCTTTTTCATCCATCCCCACAACTGAAGGGATGGAGGAGTACAAAATTTGTGCCCCCGACCCCTTAATCACTTTCCCCAAGGACATGAAATCTCTCTTCATTGATTTAGGACTTCTCCTAGTAATGTTGTCACTACCTACTGAAAAACTAGGAGAGGGTAGTAGTCCTTGGGTCTCACTAGAGCGGGGAGTTTTGCCTTGAGGTCCTCGACGCGGGCCCCAGGGAGGCAGCAGACTTCCCTATGAAAGGGGTCCGGTCTGCATATGGGGCCTTTGACACTCCTCAGAATGGAGTCACCCACTACAATGACTCTTCTGGGGTTCTTTTTAGAACTGGTTTGTTAATCACACAATGGGCTCAAATAGGGAGCTCCAGCTGTCCGGGAATATTGAAGTGATTACAAATTGGCAAAGATTTTGGAATGGCGCCTGAGGAAGAGGTAGCACGTGCTGAAGAGGCCCCACCATGTAATAAACTACTGGATAATGAGAAGCGAGATGCCCTGTTTGCCGACGGGTCCTGTCGCATTGTGGGAAAACATTGAAGGTGGAAGGCGGCTGTGTGGAGCCCCACACGACGGGTCGCTGAGGCTGCTGAAGGAGACGGTGAATCGAGTCAGTTTGCAGAGGTGAAAGCCATCCAGCTGGCTTTGGATATCGCTGAGCAAGAAAAGTGGCCAGTGCTCTACCTCTATACTGACTCATGGATGGTGGCAAATGCGCTGTGGGGGTGGTTACAGCAGTGGAAACGGAGCATCTGGCAGCACAGAGGCAAACCCGTCTGGGCTGTTGAATTATGGCAAGATGTTGCTGCTCGGGTAGAGAATCTTGTTGTGAAAGTACGCCATGTAGACGCTCATGTACCCAAGAGTGGGGCCACTGAAGAACATCAGAACAACCAACAGGCGGATCAGGCTGCTAAGATTAAGGTGGCTCAAGTGGATCTGGACTGGCAACATAAGGGTGAACAATTTCTGGCTCGCTGGGCCCATGACTCCTCGGGCCATCAGGGAAGAGGTGCAATATATAGATGGGCTCCTGATCGAGGGGTGGACTTAACCGTGGATGCTATTGCACAGGTAATCCATGAATGGGAAACATATGCTGCGATCAAGCAAGCCAAACGGTTAAAGCCCATTTGATATGGAGGACGATGGTCAAAATATAAATATGGGGAGGCCTGGCAGATTGATTATATCACGCTCCCACAAACTCAGCATGGCAAACACTATGCGCTTACAATGGTGGAAGCAGCCACGGGTTGGTTGGAAACTTATGCTGTGTCCCATGCCACTGCCCGGAACACCATTTTAGGCCTTGAGGAGAAAGTCTTATGGCGGCATGGCACGCCAGAAAGAATTGAGTCAGATAATGGGACACATTTCCGAAACAACCTCATAGATGCCTGGGCCGAAGACCATGGCATTGAGTGGATATATCACATTCCCTACCATGCACCAGCCTCTGGGAAAATTGAGCGATACAATGGATTTCTGAAAACTACACTGAGAGCAATGGGTGGTGGAACTTTCAAACACTGGGACTGCATTTAGCAAAAGCCACCTGGTTAGTCAATACCAGAGGATCTGCCAAGCAAGCTGGCCCTGCTCAATCAAACCTCCTACATACCGTTGATGGGGATAAAGCCCCTGTAGTGTGCATTAGGAATATGTTGGGGAAGACCGTCTGGGTTACTCCTGCATTGGGTAAAGGTAAACCCATGCATGGGATTACTTTTGCCCAAGGACCTGGGTGCACTTGGTGGGTGATGCAGAAGGATGGAGAAGTCCGATGTGTGCCTCAGGGAGATTTGATTTTAGGTGAGAATAGCCAGTGAATGGACCTGTCAAATAACCCTGTTATTGCATTTAGTGCCTTGCAGCATTCCTGTGCCACATCCAAAGCCTCCTGCTCGATCGACTGAGCCAACTTCGCCTCATTCCTCCAGTCTTATAGATGGTCATGACAGATGGAACCCGAATCTGTGGACTAAATGAACTCAGCAGACATTGTGGAAGGATGGCCCATAGACTAAGGGAATGATGTCTGTGAGACCTGGGAAAAAGGGATGGTGATTCCTTAGGATGTATTTGGAACGTGAGCATGACATCAGTGGTATGGTATAAGGGGTGGAGACTGTCCTGGTTTCGACCAGGATGGAGTTAACTTTCCCTGGGTTGAGAGGAAGCACAGCTAGAGGGCCGGGTCCCGATCAGTCATTGGAGTATTTCATACCATGTGATGTCATGCCCAGGGATACAAGTGGGCGTGGGCTCGCCCTGACGCATGCCATTTTCAGGTTCCTGTCCGGTCCCGTGTTGCTGTGGAGGCGGTTGCCGCTCTCAGTAAGCCACTGCTGCATTTTACCCGTTCCTTTTTGGACTCAATATCATTACTGTTGTTCTCTTGTTATATTTAGTAAATTCTTTCTTTTTATTTAACCTAAAAAATCTTTTCTTTTTGTCCCTCCCCTATTTCACCAGGGAGGGGGAAGGTGAATGGCCGGCCACATGGTGTCTGGCTGCCGGCTGAGTTCAAACCTCAACACCATCTAAGAGATATCTTCTAGTTCTAAGTTAGTCATTTAGTCTTTCTCTCTGTTAAGCAGAAGACCTCCAGAGAATGACTCATCTTAGACATCTATCTTTAGATGTGATGAATCATTTTTTTGGAAGTGCCGGTCTCTCTGTAGCTACTAATTGGGTAGTCTAGACAACTAACTTCCTAGACTAAGTTCCGAACTTCCAGATGGTTGAAGTCAAGTGATCTTATATAATCTATCTTAAATTATTCCCTTACTGTAACTTCTAAAGCAAGTTGATAGTTGCTGAGAGAGCAATTCAGCTTTCTAAGTATAGGTGGCTATATCTATATTACATTTTATATACCCTATGGCTTCCTGAACATCTGCTTGGGGCTGTCAGATATGATGTGGGACTAATAGGGACTTTTGCCCTTCTTCAGAGTTTCCTGGAGGCCAGGTAGCCAAATGATAGACCTGATTTTTGGCATACTTAACTGGAGTAATTCCATCAAATACCACTGTGTGAAAAAAATCTGGTCATTCTTTTTTACTGAGATGATTTGAATTGTGTTTTTTCACCTGTTGTATGGGCTATCAAATGTCCTGTGACAAAATGTCCTTCTGAAATTTAGCTTCAGAGTCATTCCCTATGAGTTCTTCTCTCAGATTAGAAAGGGTCCATCAACGTATCAGATATAATTAGCTGGAGCAGAGACTTCCTAGGTCACCCATGATACATCCTTCCATCTCCTACTCTCATTTCCATTTCTGGAGCACAGCTTCTTCTGCATGTCTCTAGCTATGTAATAAGGAGGGGCCATCTGAAAACTTCTACTGTTCAGTCTCTTAACCTGAAGCCAGGCTGACTTAATTCCCAGGAAACTGAATCACATGTGACCTCTTCACAAAGGACCACATGGACATTTCATGATAATAGCAAAATGTATAAGGAAGTAAAGGGAACACAGTGAACAGATACACAGATAAAAGCCAGTAGCATTTGGCGTATATCCCAAGTGGTATAAATGCTGGTTTTTTTTAATGTATTATTTCTTCCACTTGGATATATCATGCTTGTGAGCCTCAGCAATCCTTTTTTCTCTTATGCTCTCTGACACAACCTCAGATGTCACTGTCGTGCCCAACCCATCATGCCTTATATATGGAATAAATAAGTGGGCAAGGAGTTTGTATCACTGTGTAATATTTAAAGGGAGTGGGAATATATTCAATGCCTTTCATCCACCTATTAGGAAAATGGTGACACTGGTGTCACAAGTTTATCCAATTTCTATTGCTGCAGAGGGAATGTCACATATGTTGGGGGCACAGGCTATTCGTTTTGCAGTCCTCTGTTGCCTGGCGTATAATTATCACAGCTCATCTTTATTAAACACCAGCCTTATCTTTGTTTTGCTCCCTTTGTTGATAGATGTAACCTCAATACTGTTGCCATGGCTACAGTAACAGTAGCTGGGAAGATTTTGTTTGTTGTAAACAAACAGGCACAGATCCTAGCGGAGGGTTTCCAGTCCCCTGTCTTATAGTATGCTGATTAACACTGCCTTCTCCCTCCTGCAACCTATTCCTTATTTTATTCAGCATTAATTTAAGCTGTATTGAAGAGTGTTTCCCCTTTTGTGCCATTGCACCCCCTTTCTGACAGCTTTTCTTTTCCCCTATAGGAAAAAACCCCTATAGCAACAGCTATAGTTAGGACTGCAGCCCTGATGAGAGCATCCTCACAGCAAAGCCCTTCTGGTACCAATTAATCTAGATGTGCACACTAGCATAATTATGGGAGTTTGGTACAGGAGTTGGAGACATGCACCCCATCACATAGTGATTAAGCAATGTCTACTTTAATATGGTGGACAAGCCTTTTATAATACAGGTGAGAATCACAAGGTACAATCACATGATACAATTCTGTCTGATTGGACAATTAGCTTTGCACATGCTCCTTAAGCTCTCTTCTGATTGGATGAGAACTGCCACATTGACATTGTACAAACTTCTTCTCTGCCAAGACCAACACCCTTAAGTTGTTTATCTTCCTGGGTTCTTCCTCATTCTTCCAGGGTCATCTCCTCGTCACATCCTTGCCGACGCTGAGGCTTTACCAGCCTTGCTCCTATGCAGGATTGCTCACATGCGGATTTCCTAGCAGGAAATCCTTTAGAATCCCCACATATCCCTCTTTTTGTTTTTGAGCAATCCAAACTCCTTGCAAGCCTTTCCGCAACAGTTGTCTAATGTGAAAAATTAAGCATGGCAAAATAACAGCAAGCACAATAATCACAATAATTACAATGATTACTCCTTTTAACAATTCTTTGCTCGCAATAAGCTGACCTTGCCAAAAGTTGTAGTGTTGGTGCCGGCCTGGGTAATTTGTGCAATCTCATTGGCCTGTGAAAATCTCACTTTTTTGCCCAACTATCGTCTGACACAAACCCAGTGAATTCTTGTGGGTCAGAGTAAGGGATTCTCAATAAACATGCTCTGAACGGGTTCGACGGAGTAGCCATCAAAAGGCAGAAGGATTCTTGACCTGTCGCTTTAGCTATAGTTACTTATATATTTGGTCGGGGAAACACTACTTTTGCTGGATGAGCATTAATCACTGTCAGAACCATCACAAGGCTTAGAATCACAAACTTGATCTCCTTTCCAAGGCTGCACCCAGTGAGATGGAGCCCATCTAGTGCCAGTATCTGTAATAGCGCAGGCATAGCCTCAACCCGTCATTGTTAGTTCCACAGGTCCTTTCCACTCTCCTATAGCAACATCTTTGTACTGAGCAAAAGCATTATCTCCACACTGGCTTATACCGAATTTCAGACCCATACTTATGTATTACTACTGGTGGTTCCTCCCTATCACCTGTGAGCCGTAAGTAATTTAACACATACACCGCTTTTGCAAGTCATTCTGCAACAGCCAAGCTCTCTCCCCCTTTTTGTTTTTGCAAAAGCACCTTTAAAGCTTTGATGTGCGCTCTCCAATATGGTTTGCCCCGTGGGGGAATGTGGTATACCTGTGATGTGATGTATACCCCAGAGTTGACAAAAAAAGCGCAAACTTTTGAGAGGTATAGACTAGTCCATTATTAGTTTCACGGGTCAATTGAACTAATTTGCCATATTCCCTGGTGCATCCAGCCCTACCGTGATGGTAACTTCTCACAGCTTGGTACTTTTTCACAGTTCAGTGTTGCAGCTGTCTGCTGTTTTCGCCTGCCACCTTGGCACAACTCAGCAGTTTCTTATCTATCTTCCAAGGTTTGTTCTTCCTAGCTACTACTCAGAGGCTGTGTAAAGCTGCACCTGCAAGACTTATTTCAAGACTTCATCAATTAAGGGTTAAGGCAAACATCCAAAAACACAGCATACTTAAAACAGTTTCACAGAACGCTAGAAACAATACAGCAGTTACAGTTACTAGAGTAAGCTAATTGCAGTACCCACAACTAAGGGATATGATGAAAGACCACAAAAATAAACAGTAAAGAAAATACGGAATAACAGACTTACTTAATGGGGTACTAACATTCAGATCCACAATTGCTGGGGAACCCTGGATGCAGCGAGAATTTAGAGTACCTTTCCTCACAAACCGGAAATCCTACGCGATGCGTCCATCCGTAGGTGAGGCATCCAACATCGCTGCAAGCAGGTCCAGCCTCCAAATCAACAGGCCAAAATAACTGGCAATTTCCTTTGAGCAGAAACATCTGATCTCATTCTCCTGTTGGGTTCCACCCAGAGCCTGGCCAGCACTCAAGGGGGAAAACCAAGGGAGTTTCTAATAAGGTTAAACACTTGAGGTCTTACTTCTTAATACTGCTGAACAAAGAAAGTTGAATACAGACATTCTTATGGCATTTCATCCTTATTAATGACTACATTTTGTCTAAGCTACATCTTTCACTGGTGACTAATAAGCTTATATATTTCATTAAGGAGTTGCAATTACTGTTAGCATTTTCTCTGAAAAGAATTCGCAACGGTAGTGTGATTAAAGACCGAGATAGTGTATTCTGTCCTATTGCAGTAGCAAGCATTACCCATACATTCTGCTTAAATGATCAGTTGAAGAGATCACGAACTGTTGGCACAGGGGCGTCCACGGCACTTGCGGCTGGTTCCTGAGTGTCTACAGCTGCAGCTGGGCTGCGTCTCACACACGCAGAACAATCATACAAAGAGGCCTCTTACACTTATCACTCGCACAACATAATATCACAAACTCTACAGACATCAAAACACCATTAAGAATATATAAAGTCATTGCTAGTTGATTATGTGGTGCGTCCAGAAAATTCCCCCTTCTTTGTTTTATAGCGTTCACCATGGTGCAACCACTTCACGCCCTGCAGTGGCATAGGCTGCAACATCAGCCTGTTGCATTCCTCGGCTGGTTAACTCAATCATATCAGCTACAGATGCTCCATGTGGGAGGGTCGCTATCAGGTGCTGGGTAGATGGGCTAGCGTTTTCAAAGGCCATTAACTTGAACATCTTTTCTTTCATCTCTAGGGTCACGTCAGGTTGTTGTTCTAGGGAGTGATAAAGGCGGTCTACGTATTTTGAAAAAGGTTCATTAAGTCCCTGTTTTATTGTTACAAACTTGTCCTGTTTCTTTCCTTCTGTGTCAGGTACAGACATTAGGGCCTGACAGGCCATTGACTGTGATAGCCGTAACACTTCATTAGAGAAATTGCCCTGTAGATCTACTGCGGTGAAGGGCCCTGTACCCAATAGCATTTGGGCTTGGACAAGATGAAGGGGATCGCCCTGTGGGCGCGGACGAACCTGTTCTTCATTAGCTAACTTCGTCCATGTGCTTTCAAATAACATTTTTTGAGATGGAGTTAAAATAACTGCCGCTATTTGATCAATATCTTTTGGAATTAACAACGATGACGAGAAGATATAGTTAATGATTTGTTTGGTCAATTGATGATGAAGACCATTTTGGATTACTGAAGCCCTAGCCTTTTCAAGCAATTTCCAATCGAAGGGATCCCACTCATTAGCGCCAGTGACAGTATTAACGGAAACTGGAAACGCTTGTACGGTTTCTGGGATAAAAGATCCTTCTAGTATAGCATCTCTAAGAACTCCTTTCCATCGGCGTGTAGCTGCAGAGGTACTCTGCGTCTGTGAAGAAAAAAGATGCGAAGCTGCAGGGTGAGATGATGAGGGCGCAGTAGCAGGTGCAGGAACTGCATACTCGAGCGATGGATCAGGAGGAGCAGATGGCCGTGGTCCCGTATTTGACGAAAAGGTATATGGTGTCTGCTCCCTCTTCTCTGCCTGTGATACAGTCAAGTTGTCAAGCTTGTCTACAATGTGCAGGAGTAAAGTTTCAATGTCTGCAGAGCTGACTTGTGAGGCGGGGCTCTGTTCTCCTGATGTGTTGTCCAGTGAGGGCGGGAGGGGCGGGCACAAGTCCTCTGTACCCCCGCCTTCGTCTAGGTTCCGCCCAATATTGGCGTTTTTGGTCTCTTTCGGTTTCTCTCTAGTCGCTTTCCGGTTGGCATCAGACACATTTCCGGTGCTTCCCGCCCCTGATGACGCACTTTTAAGTTTAAGTTTCAGCGCTCGCCGCGGTCCTGGTGGCACAATCGTTAAGCCAAACGGATTTTTCGGCTGACCCAGCGCGGCGGGCGCCGCAAGCGGCGCAGAGCCCCCCCCCCTCCCTCATCGCTCCGGGGCGAGGGGGCTGAGGGGGGGAAGGGGCCGGACCGTCCTTCCGGCGGTGGTCGGGGCAGGGCGGTAGCGGCGGCAGCGGCGCCGTGGCTGATATATCAAGATTAGGGGCCGGTCCGAGCGCTGCAGCGGCAGACGCCGCGGCCGTACGCTCACTGCTCATGTCCTGTAACGCCTCTCGGATTAATTTCCATAGCGCGGTGTAACCGCTCACTTCTTTTGCCGACTTTCCTCCATCACTGACCGAGTCCCACAGCTGCTTCCCTATGGCTTCCCAGGGAGCGGCTTCAAATACAAGCCCTGCACTGGGGATAAGTCCCTTCTCTCGGCTCCACTTTAATAAGCCTTCTAACGCGGACTTGTCATACTTTATCCCTCTCACAGAGAGGATCAGTTGGAGGAGTTTTACTACTGCATGCTCGTCTCTAGTAAGCGTAGACCCCATTCCTCCCCGGCCGCCGCCTCTCGCGGATCGTTAGCCGCCTCCCGCGGCTCCCTATACTCAGCCGCCTCTCACGGCTCTAAAGGGTACAGCGCGCTGATTCTCACCTTCAGACGCCGGGGCAGCGTATGGCTTAATTTCGACCGGCCTTCCCGTGGTAATACTTCACCGAGTCCTCTTCGGACTTGTGCTAATCTGATTTATGCCCCTGGTCGGGCACCAGGTATGGGAGTTTGGTACGGGAGTTGGAGACATGCACCCCATCACATAGTGATTAAGCAATGTCTACTTTAATATGGTGGACAAGCCTTTTATAATACAGGTGAGAATCACAAGGTACAATCACATGATACAATTCTTTCTGATTGGACAATTAGCTTTGCACATGCTCCTTAAGCTCTCTTCTGATTGGATGAGAACTGCCACATCGACATTGTACAAACTTCTTCTCTGCCAAGACCAACACCCTGAAGTTGTTTATCTTCCTGGGTTCTTCCTCATTCTTCCAGGGTCATCTCCTCGTCACCTCCTTGCTGACGCTGAGGCTTTACCAGCCTTGCTCCTATGCAGGATTGCTCACATGTGGATTTCCTAGCAGGAAATCCTTTAGAATCCCCACACATAATGGCAAAAGATTGCTTTAATTTACTTCATACATTCTCACCTCCAGGGGCAACTGAACTTGTTCCAATGTAGGAGTCATGGTGATCTGAAAATGTGTTACTAATTCTGGAGCTTATTTAGTTGCAAGCCAATTTTTCAAAATCAAGGGCCAAATTCAGCCCCTCACATAAGGAGATGCAACTCCTCTGTAAGCAACTGTATTGCAAATTCTTACATCACTGTTGACTTAACACATGATCTCCCACGTGTAAGGAAATGACCAGAATAGGTTCAGAAATAATCTAAACTTCCAACACCTGATTCATGTTATTTTTATGGCAGACCTTTCCTCTAGCAGACATTTTGTCAAATATTTAACTTGGCTCCTGAGTTTTATATTAATTTTATTCACTGTGTATACCTATGTTAACAATGTCCAGTCTATACTATATCATTTGACTATTATTATTTTCATCCTGAAGAGTTTAAGAGCTATCCCTGAGGGAAATCTGACTGCCTGTCTCAAGGGACTAGTATTATGTTCTCTGTGAAAGGTTGAGCAGTTTCACTATGTGCATATACATATTACTGTTGTATTTTTAATAACACTATTAAATACCTAGATTCCTTAATTTCACCTAGATTAAACCAAGTGAAAACCACAGTGGGCTAGGGACTATAACAACATATAAACAATGAGAATGATCCTGCCTAAAGAGATGGGTTGGAACAGAGACAGGGTAAGCCAGGTGAGATATATCTGTACTGCAGCAGTACTGTAATTCAAAATGATTAGACACTGCTCTGATTGGACATTGTGCTATAATATTGTCCCTGAAACTGGTGTTATGCCCTGCTCTGCATGACCTTGCATAGTCCTGTTCTGATTACGTGACCATGTTATGCCTCTGCTAGGGTCTCTCCTACTCCTCCTTCACCTTGCACCACCTGAAGTGGTACTATCTGGAAGCCTTCTTTACTCAGCAACACATGGATGAACCTCATGATGTTTCCCTTCTCTCTCTTCCTCTCCCTGTCTGTGTATCCACTGCCCTCCAGAATAGAGCAAGGCTGCCATTTGTGGGATGTCAGCAAGAATCTGCAGACCCTGGATGAGGAATGAGGCTGTGCTGAGAACAGGGTACCTTCATGTAGGGTACTGGACAAAAAGAGAATACTTCCAGTGTTGCTTTGTGATACCTCCATGTCCTGGTTTCGGCTGGGATAGAGTTAATTTTCTTGAGCTGGGAGGGGGCACAGCCAGAGTGCTGGGCCCGGATTGGCCATTGGAATATTCCATATCATGTGACGTTATGCTCAGTATATAAAGGAGGTGGGTTGTCTCTCACTTCCAGTCTGTGATGATGGTGGGATCTTTGTTCTGTCAGGATCACTGGCTGGGAGCGGGCTGGGTATCAGTCGGTGGGTGGTGATCAGTCACATTGTGCATTACCCGTTTGTACTTTCCATTATTGCTATTGTTTCATCTTATTACAATCACTAAACTTTTTATCTCAACCCATGAGTTTTTCCTTGTGTTCCTCCAGCTCTTCCCCCATTCACCAGGCGGGGGGAGGGTGAGCGACCAGCTGCGTGGTGTTTGGCTGGCGGCTGAGTTTAAACCGTGATACTCCACAACGTAACACCAGAAAGGACAAATTTTTCTGGAAACAATGAAGTTAAGAGGGAAAAAAATTGTCTTCCCCTTCACTGCACTGATTCCCTTCATCCAAGAGATCAAATGGAACCAGAATATTAATGACATCATGATATACATTAAGGGAAATCTAACACATTTGTTAGTGCTAGGCATACTTAGTCCATTGTGTGGTAACTATAGGACCATAAAGTGAAGAGGTCCCAGCATTCCCTGGGAAGGCAGAAATATCAGCAGCATTCAGAGCTCCAGCTAACTGCTTGTCATGAGTGAATGAGTTCATTTGTGAGGCTAGAATATCATAAAATAATTGTGAGGTTTGGTACCAGTGGTCTTTGCCATTATCAATGCACCCAGCTTTTTTCTTGCAACTTGTCCATCTTTATCCAACCCTTTGTCATGTGAGAAGGTTGATGATATTACAGTGCCCAATATCTTTCAGCTCTAGCCTTAATCTCTTCCCTTAATACTTCTTGTTTTCATATCACAAAACACACTGTAGGTAGAGATGTGTCCTGTTTCCAGCCTGTTGGCAAAACATTGTACCAAGAAGGATTACCAGCTGATGAAGTTGAGTCAAGGAAAAAATCACAGCACTTGTGAATTTCCTGGATTGCACAGTTTTAAATTCCAATTCTTCATGCTACTTTAATATAATTTTACAGATGAATGATAAACATGGTGATGAACCGACACTAGCAAACAATGAAAGGGAAGAAAAAAATTACACTCCCCGTGAACTTTTAGAATGGCTCACACTCATTTTCAGCTTGGAAAGCTGTTACATATTCATATAGAAGCTTTTTAAAGTGCAAATGGAAGCAAATCAGCATGCAGAGATCTGTAGTAGTTTGAAAATGTCTCCCCATTATCTAGAAATCAACCTGAAATATTAGAACAGACCAAATGCTTTATGGACCCAAACTTACCTCTCCTTGTTTTTATGATGTTTTACTAGACTGACAGTGCAATTAAAGAGTGCAATTTGGCGGCCCACCTAAGAGTATTTTCACAGCAGAGCCCTCCTTGCAACTTGTAATTCTAGCAACATAACCTAACTTAATAAGTTTCACCAGCACATCAAGTCGAAAGACTGCTATGAAGTTTGGTTTCTGTTTCTCACCAGACTAAAAAGCAACTTCATCTTCAAATGACTTAACATAGATATGAAACCCAAGCTAGAGAGAAGCTGCACAACAGGATACATTCTCTGTCCCACAGACAGTGTGTGTGTCATGAAAGAAGATTGAAGCTCTAGCTGGCAATTCAACTACCTGAAAAAGGTCTGAAGTTTGCTATACACCTGTAATGCTGCAGCCTGGCATTTCCAGTTGACTTTCATAGCTAGATGTTTAGCAACAGTAGAAGAAATGGTTTCTGCTTATGAGAAATGCTAATCTAAATTTATATGAGAAGTGAGGGAGAAAGGAAGAAGTATAGTCTATATTTTGCGTATTGATAAAATGGGCGTTGAAATGATTAATGATTCACCCTTTTCCCATGTCCTACAAGAAATGTGTGGCAGAACTGGGAATCTGAACCAAGCCATGTGAATCCTGTTCTGGTGCTTTGTCCACATGTCCTACCGTGACCTCAACCTTAGTCGTGATGGCAAATGCTTAAGTCATATGTCATATGCTTAAACCCCAGTCATATGGACCCTGGCAGAAATTACTCAAAGCAGAAGAGGTTTGATAATATAGGTGCCTTCATAAAGAACCCTGTTACTTGAAGTGCCATGATGGAGGTAAAGTCTGGATACCAGACCTGTACCCCATTGCACTCCAGGGAGGGAATTCATATGTAGAAAATATAATATTTACAACAGGATTTCAGGTAATGTATTGTGAGAGACTGAAATGTCATATGACTGTCTCAAATCTTGCTTGTGTCTATGCAAACCTCAAGGACAAGCTGCTGCGGCCTGTGGATTGGTCTGGGGAATGTCACCCAGGGAAGCGGGAGTGTCTTGAAGGATGCACCTCCCCACTTCTTTGCAGTTGTATTGTCGGACTCAGATAAACCTCAAAGGGGCAGATGTGTACTGAGCTGGCCCCATCCTGTAGCCATCTGTGGCTCTATTGTGTAGGCCAGACCCCATACATGCATTGCTAATGAACTGACAAGAGGCAAACATTCCTGCCCAGAAGCCAGTTGCAACAAAACCTGTGGGACTAGAGAAAAAAACCTAAAAGTGGGCACATATGCTAATCAGCGGATACAATGAACTTAAAAAGGCAACAGAAAACTTTGCTCAGTGTGCATCTACCATTGAAGCTAGATCCTTGTGCACCCACCACTGAAAAACTGAAGACTGAGGACCAACAGGACGCCGCTGGATCCATGGTGGTGACTATTCTCGTGACCCTATCCTGCATCCTTGCTTGATTTCTGTCTTTTCCTTCCATTCTGTCCTATCGCTACCCCTCTTCACTTTTTTAATAATAAAAAAAACCATTTTGGGTGTACGGCATTTGACCTCATTTGTGTCTTAATCTCGCTCTTGGGATCATATCGAAACCTCCCCCGACATTGGATCGGGACATGTATGTGCTCCCTATGGGATAAAATAAATTGTATTCTCATGTCACTGTCTATGCTGTCTATCTGTTCAGTGAATACAAAGGCTGCCTAAAGTTGGTTTTGCACATATGTTATTAATTTACTAATAAGTAGAAGTAATTGTGTTTGATTTAATAGAAATATAGAATCATAAGAAATATTTAGTAAAAATTTTATTTGTTGTAATTTATACCAGCAACCGACTGCTACTTTAAAATCCCCTATACAGCCCCATACCAAGGCCGAAGAGATTGGTTATAATCATCTAGTAGAAACGTTTGGGACCTAGGTAACCAAACACAAACTGATTTGTAAATTGATTTATAATACATATATAGGACTAAGAGAATACAAGTAGTTGTCAAAGTCTAGGATTAATGGGAACTGGGGGAAACAACCGTAACAGTTTACAAGTACCTGCCAAGAAAACTGTGTCCTTAAGCAAAAGGTAATTCTGGCAGGGGAAGATCGCGACCACTGACCCATGAACCACCTACTCACATTACACCCCAGACTCATTTCTAGGCATTTCTAATCTTTACTGCACAGAATCGGAAGTAGGCGGAGAGTATGTTAATGATTTCTTGGAAATTGTATGTTTATGTATGAATACTTAATGAATATGTATGAGTAAGTTCTATATAAGATGTATGATTATAGTACTTGGTACGCGCTGTTGGTGAGAACACTCCCCTGCGCACCCGGCCGTCAATAAAGAAGTGTCTGCTTATCTGCATCAAATTGGTGTTGATAAGTTCTTTAGTCCGGATTTTCGGTAACACATATAGGTACCTACACTGTAGACTTACACATTATTGAGGTGGGGTTTTTTTTAGTTATGTGACGCTATGTATGAGAAAGATGCTTTCAAAATCTGACACTTTCTTGGACACCAATATTAAACACGGATGAGACAAAAGACTGAGAAATCAGATTGTATTAGTCTGATCACTTGTAAAATTATTATTGCTTCTTACAGTGTTAATCTAGTGCTAACTTGGGGCAGAGGCTATCCAATACCAAATGGGAGTTAAGGAAATTATTATTTTTCATGCTGGAACCAAACTAAGAAAACAGTGGGAAAAGGGGAAAAATGTTCTTATGGCCTTGCAGCCAGGCTTAGTTAGAAAGATCAGTTGTACTGACTGTCCTGGTTTCAGCTGGGTTAGAGTTAATTTTATGTGAGATGGGAGGGGGTACAGTTGGAGTGCTGGGCTGGGATTGGCCATTGGAGTACTTAGAATTGTGTTTGAGAATTTTGGGTATTGCATATATCCTTGGAATGTTGAGACTAACATGGTCATCTTACTGCTGGGAGCCAGTGTGTTCCTGCATGTGGTTCAGGCTTTGTTCAGGGTTAAGGAGCTATTTAAGAGTATCACCCGGAGATCTACCCCAAGGTTGGAGAATTATGAGTGGCTGGGGGTGTGGAGTAGCATGGGCAAGTACCTAGGACAGTGGGCACCTCCATTGTTTTGGAACTTCACCCCTGAACAAGTGCAGAATCCTGAAAAACTAGTAAAATATTTGGAAAAAAGTATGCTGCCACCCTGGCAATTCCAGAGAGACACAGATCACTGCAACATGCTGGGGTCCGGCCCATGCCTATCGAGTCCTATTAAACACTATTCAATACCCCCAAAGGGAAGAGAATGTCTCTGGATCTGGTAAAAAAATGACAGACACTGCAGCCACTCCAACATCCACAACAGAAACTTCAGCCACTACAACCCCCTCCACAAGCCCTGCAGCAACTCCGACTCGACTCTTGCAACAGGTATTTCAGGTAATCTGACATTGATGACAGGCACTGCAGCTGAACCAGAGAACCAACCCGTGACGGTGTCAGTTGCTCCCATACATAAAGAGAAATATACAGAAAAATCCCCTCACATTGTAAAGGATGACAATGAACCAGGACCATCATGAAAACAGGAGGAGGAGGCAGAACCGGTGGCAATCACCAAATCCCTGTCCCTGAGTGAGCTGCAAGACATGCAAAAGGATTTCAGCTGCCATCCAAGTGAGCACCTTGTTACCTGGCTGCTCCGATGATGGGCTAGCGGAACCGGTAGTGTGGAATTAGAGGGTAGGGAGGCCAGGCAGCTGGGATCCCTGTCTAGGAAAGGGAGCATCGACAAGGCAATTGAAAGAAGGACACAAAACCTCAATCTCTGGAGGCAACTCCTGTCAAGCCTGAGGGAGAGGTATCCCTTCAAGGAAGATGTTATGCATCATACAAGTTAGTGGACCACTATGGAGAAAGGTATTCAATACTTGAGGGAGCTAGCCATGCAGGAGATGGTTTACTATGACCCAGATAATGCACGGCTACCCACAGTTCCACATGAAGTCCAATGCACCCGGCCAATGTGGCAGAAGATTCTATGGAGCACGCCATCATTGTATGCCAATGCAGTAGTAGTAATGGATTGGAAAGACCAAGAGACCAAGAGTGGATGAACTGGCTCACCGTCTACGACAATATGAAGAAAGTCTCTCTTCCTCTGTTGTCGCGGCTGTGGAAAAACTATCCCAAGAATTACAGCAATTCAAAGAGGATCTCAGCTACTAGGAGCATTTCCCTACTCAAGAGAACCAGTACACACCACGGGGAAACCTGTGGTATTGCCAGCGTGACCATGGAGAAGACATGAGAAAATCGGATGGAAAACCTACCTGCCTCATAGAAGAGTTGATATGCGAGTTGGAAGGAAGAACAACTACAAATTGGGGTTCTTTCAGGAGAACTGCTGCTTGTTTCCAGTAATCAGTTGCCCAGACAGAGCAAAAAGATTGACTTTGCTCCCAATCCTATGAGAAGAACTTCTGATTTGTATTCACAAGAAGTGAGTGATCAAGATGAGAATGAAACCCATTTGTCGAAAGCAGATATTATGACCAACATTAGAGGGGCCCTGCCTCCAGCCAGGCAGAGGACAGGGACAATCAAGTTTATTGGCCTGTGTGGATTTGATGGCCTGGCACATCTGACCCCCAGCAGTATAAGGCTTTAGTGGACAATGGTGTGCAATGCACGCTAATGCCATCAAATTTTAAAGGAGCAGAACCCGTTTGTATTTCAGGAGTGACAGGGGGGTCTCAACAGCTGACTGTTGGAGGCTGAGGTGAGCCTAACTGGGAATCAGTGGGAAAAGCACCCATTTGTGACTGGCCCAGGCGCTCCATGTATTCTTCCTATAGATTATCTCAGGAGAGGGTATTTTAAGGACCCATAAGGGTATCGGAGGGCTTTTGGTATAGCTGCCTTGGAGACAGAGGAAATCAAACAGCTGTCTGAGTTGCCTGGTCTCTCAGAGGATCCTTCTGTTGTGGGATTGCTGTTGGTCAAAGAACAATGGGTGCCAATCAGTACTACAACAGTGCACTGACAGCAATATCGCACCAATCGGGACTCTGTAATTCCTATCTATAAACTGATTCATCAACTAGAGAGCCAAGGAGTGATCAGCAAGACTTGCTCAGCCTTTAACAGCTCAATATGGCCAGTGCGAAATTCGAATGGGGAATTGAGACTGACAGTAGAGTATCGTGGCCTGACTGAAGTCACGCCACCAAGTGCTGAGGTGCCAGACATCCTAAAGCTTCAGTATGAACTAGAGTCAAAGGCAGCCAAGTGTTATGCCTCGATTGCTATTACTAACAGGTTCTTCTCAATCCCTATGGCAGTAGAGTGCAGGCCACAGTTTGCTTTCACCTGGAGGGGTGCCCAATGTACCTGGAATTGACTGCCCCAGGGGTGGAAACACCATTTGCCATGGACTGATCCAGACTGCACTGGAACAGGGTGAAGCCCCAAAACAGCATTGATGAAATTATAGTATGGGGGAATATAGCAGAATTTTCTGAGAAAGGGGAGAAAATAGTCTAAATCCTTCAGAGAGCCAGTTTTGCCATAAAGTGCGGTAAGGTCAAGGGACCTTACAGGAGAATCATTTCTGCAGATTCAGGAATAAAATGGCATAATGGATATAATCAGTTTCCGATGGAGGTGATTAATAATAAAACAGCTATGTCCCCACCAACTAACAAAAAGGAAATTCAAGATTTCTTAGGCGCTGTGGGTTTCTGGAAAATGGCCCTACCTGGAATCTCTGGCAGAGAGCACCAGGGGACACTCGGGGTCGACCCCTGGGGTTTTGGAGTCAGGGATACAGAGGATCAGAAGACCGCTATACTCCAACCAAAAAGGAGATATTGGCAGCATACGAAGGGGTCCGAGCTGCTTCAGAGGTGATCGGGACTGAAGCAGAGCTCCTCCTGGCACCCCGACTGCCAGTGCTGGGCTGGATGTTCAAAGGGAATGTCCCCTCTACACACCATGCAACTGATGCCACGTGGAGTAAATGGGTTGCATTAATCACACAATGGTCTCGAATAGGGAGCCCCATCCATCCGGGAATAATGGAAGCGATCAGAAATTGGCCAGAAAGCAAAGATTTTGGAATGGCTCCAGAGGAAGAGGTGATGCGTGCTCAAGAGGCCCCAACATATATTAAACAACTGGATAATGAGAAGCGATATGCCCTGTTTACCGACAGGTCCTGTCACATTGTAGGGAAACATCAAAGGTGGAAGGCAGCTGTGTAGAGCCCCACATGATGGGTCACTGAAGCTGCTGAAGGAGAAGATGAATCAAGTCAGTTCGCAGAGGTGAAAGCCATCTGGCTGGCCATAGACATAACTGAGTGAGAAAGGCCAGTGTTCTACCTCTATACTGACTCATGGATGGTGGCAAATGCCCTGTGGGGGTGGTTACAGCAATGGAAACGGAGCATCTGGCAGCACAGAGGCAAACCCATCTGGGCTGTTGAATTATGGCAAGATATTGCTGCTCAGGTAGAGAACTTGGTTGTGAAAGTACGTCATGTAGATGTTCATGTACCCAAGAGCCGGACCACTGAAGGACATCAGAACAACCAACAGGCGGATCAAGCTGCTAAGATTAAGGTGGCTCAAGTAGATCTGGACTGGTAACATAAGGGTGAAAAATTTATGGCTTGCTGGGCTCATGAATATTCAGGCCATCAGAGAATGGATGCAACATATATTTGGGCTCCTGACCGAGGGGTGAATGGGAGACATGTGCTGCGATCAAGCAAGCAAAACAGTTAAAACCCCTTTGTATGGAGGATGATGGTTAAAATATAAATATGGGGAGGCCTCGTAGATTGATTATATCACTCACGCTCCCACAAACTCAGCATGGCAAACACTATGTGCTTACAATGGTGGAAGCATCCACCGGATGGTTGGAAACATATGCCGTGTCCCATGCCACTGCCCAGAACACCATTTTAGGCCTTGAGAAGCAAGTCTTGTGGTGACATGGCACCCCAGAAAGAATTGAGTCAGATAATGGGACACATTTACGAAACAACCTCAGAGATGCCTGGGCCAAAGAACATGGCATTGAGTGGGTATATCACGTCCCCTATCATGCACCAGCCTCTGCGTAAATTGAGTGGTACAATGGGTTGCTAAAAACTACACTGAGAGAAATGGGGGGTAGAACTTTCGAACACTGAGACACTCATTTACAAAAGCCGCCTGGTTAGTCAATACCAGAGGACCTGCCAACCAGGATGGCCCTGCTCAGTTAAAGCTTCTGCATGCCGTAGATGGGAATAAAGTCCCTGTAGTGCACATTAAAAATATGCTGGGGAAGACAGTCTGGGTTATTCTTGCATCGGGTAAAGGTAAACCCATGCGTGGTGTTACTTTTGCCGAAGGACCTTGGTGCACTTGGTTGCTAATGCAGAAAGACGGAGAAGTCTGATGTGTGACTCAAGGGGATTTGATTTTAGGTAAAAATAGCCAATGAATCGGACTGTATGATGTTAACTTTCAAATAACCCTGTTATTGCATAGCATCATTGCTGCAGTTGTTACAGATTATACTAATAGCATCACATTAATAAAAAAGATGAACTTGGATAGAGTCAGGACTGATTTCATCAATTGGTGCCCAGCAACATCCTCGAGATCTACATCTTCAGCTCACAGACTGTGAGCATGGACCGCGCCAGATACATCAGCTACGAACTCCAATTGTAGCAGAGACTACAAAACATCCTCCTGCTGAGTCCAAGGTCACCTGCTCCACCAACAGAGCCAACTCTGCCTCATCCCGCCTGCCTTAAAAAACTGTCATGACAAAATGGAACCCAAAGTTATGGACTAAATTATGGGTTTGCGATGGCAGGATCTTCGTTCTTTCGGGATCGCTGGCTGGGAGCAGGCTGGGTATTGGTCGGCAGGTGATGAGCAATTGCATTGTGCATAACCTGTTTGTTATTGGTTTTGTTTTATTACAATCACTAAACTGTTTTTTTTTTAATCTCAACCTATGAGTTCCCTTGTGTCCCTCCTGTCTTGTCCCCCATTCACCAGGCAGTGGGTGGGTGAGTGACTGGCTGCGTGGTGTTTGGCTGCCGGCCAAGTTTAAACCACGACACTGATCTTTCATACCAGTGTATGGCAGTTCTTTCCAGCTCTGTTTCTACTGAACTAAATGAGAATTTGAAATTTACTTCAATGATAGAGAAAACAGATCTCAGTATAGTATTTTAATTTAAATTGTTTTCTGATTAACATATGAACATATGGTACTCCTCTATTCCATTTTTCAGGGCATGTCTCATTGAACAGTGAAAGTATGATTTTGAGTTGGATGAGTTATGGGAACAAAGGAAAACATAGAAAACTTAACACGTTATTGCAGTGTCCTTTTTTTCTGAACAAGCTTGTCATAAACAGCATTCCTTAATATTAATCTAATTGGCTTGTATGGTTAAAGGAAGATAAAATTCTCATATTCATTATTAGCTGCTACTATAAATCTCTGTACTAAAATAAAAAGAATTTATCCAATTCAAGAATCATATGAACATTGTATTTGCCTTCTCTGATAATATCAGAATAGTGCTTCCAGCACTTCATGTTGCCTTGAGAGTATATATGAAGAAAAAACTCAAATCCCAAGTACTGTGAACCCAGTTCTCTTTGCTCTTACTCAAGTATACTTGCATTCTATTAGATGATGAATTAATTCAACCACATCTGTTATGCTGTGTTGTACAGTGAGGAAAGAATTACTGCTTGGGCTTGAGTCTCTGTGAGAAATGTACTCACGCTGCCTGACTTTTGGCTGCAACTCAGTCCTTAAATACAAGGCACATTTCCTGAGGCTTTCTTTATAGTTAATGGGGGGTGGGGAGCAGGCTTCCCAGGGGCCCTAATTGGTACACTTGAGTTGGACTCCTGTCAGTCATGACCTGGATGACTCTCCACTGATCATATATGGAGACTTGGGACTGTACTCTCTTTACTGTTTTGCTACGAATTTATCAGATATGTTTTGAAGTCAGGCATTTTGCATTATCATTTTGTCTGCACTTACAAGTGCTACTTACTGTTGCTAAAAGACTGATTTATCTTTCTTTTTAATAGTCTTCTTATAATGTTTGACACGAAGGCTTCCTGAAGCAGGACAATACACTGGGTAAGTTAGGTTTTCTGTTGCTGTTTCATATTATTCAGTCTTAATTTTGTATGTTGGCCCTTTACTCTGCTATTGTAACTTCAGGGCAAGGGCTTTAAAAGAGCAGAGTAAATAAATAGTATCTTGTTGATATGCAGTCTTCAACTAGATTTGAATTCTTCTTCAGAATATTCCCTAGGTTTTGCATTATGAAATTTCCTTGCTTACTTGAAAAAAATTATTACTCTTCACTGTTGGACGGTCTTTCTTACCATAGCTATGCAGGTAGACTCAGATACTGCCGTGGGAATAAAGGAACCTGGAATCACAACTGTTCCAGATGAAGGTGACTATTCCCAACACGGTAGCATCATATTTTATATAAACTCTTTCTATCCCTTTTTTGTTTTCATGCAACCAAGAATCATATTTGCTTTTCCTGTGGGTACCAAATAATGAACAGCTATCAAACATTTCAAGAGTTTCCAAATGTTTTAGATCCTCAGAGAATCCTGCAGCTTGAGAAACATATGAGAAGTTCAGAGTACTTCTGTCTACAAGGATATCCGTACATGTATCCCAGTTGAATTCCATCTGTCATTAGGCAGTAGTACATTTACATTATATTGAAATTCACTGAAAAGTGCCACTGTCCTCCACACTACTTATTAATATTGCAATATGTGAGAAAACTATGCTACCAATATTAGACATTTGCTAAATCACAAATATTTTCAAACACAAATACTGACTTAGTGGACATTTTTATATTATATAGGTGTGGAAAAAAACAAAAAAAAACCCTGTTCCATACAATACTGTGATCTTTTGTCTTGTAGTGTTTTAATGTCGTATTTAAAACATTAATCTTGGTTTATTTTGGGTTGTTTTTTAGTCTTTTTTGAGGCAAGGTTCTATATAGAATAGAACTCTGGGATTTTTTTATGGGAAAGGCTTATTTTTCTCCCCATATAGTACATTGTCCACAAAACCGGATTTTTTTTATAAATTTTTTTTGTTATTGAAAAAGCAAAAATAATAATAAATATAGGTTTGTCAAGCTTGAATGTTTTGTTTTTCTATCTGGAAAGATTTTGTTTGTGTTTCAAATCAGTTCAATAAAACATTAGAATGAATTTCAATCATAATACAAGAAAATATCCAGGAAAATGTCTGTATGTACTCCTTTTCCTGTAGAAACCTAATGTTTAATGCCCTAAATATATGCTGTTGCTCTTCTGAGGGAGAATCACAACATCAGAAAAGGACACTGCTACCAGCAGAAGGTACAGAGCATACTAAACTCCCTTTCCACACACAAAACCAGCCATTAGTTTGCATTAGTTGGGCAAGAGATGTCAATCAGGAATTGAAAGTGCTCAGGGATCCCTCAGTAGTTCACAAAAATATAACTATCTAGAATTTCAATTAATTTTAAATTTACATTTAATTGACTTTGTCTTGCTCATCTCCCTCTCTGTCCACAGATGTATGTATAATTGAATTTATTCTAATTAATATTTACTGAATTTTAATCTACAATCCTATGCTGTTGCTTAACACAGTTATTTTTCTGAATAGTTCTTAAAAAGGCTCTTGTTAAAAAAATTTGAGAATCCACATAACTTATTGTTCTGCTGATCAAGGATGCCAATTAAACTCAGACACCAGAGTGAAAGGAGTAGGATGATTTTACTGTTAATAATTAAAGGATATACCCAAGTAATACAGAAAATAAGCAATAAGGAAAATACAGAATAGTACACTTAATTATTATGACATACAGTTAATTACAGAAAATAAGAACAAGCACGGTAATGCACCTAATCATTACTACATGATGGGGAGAATAGTGATTAAGAAAGATAACATCACCACTTGCATACGTTACCATTACCCAGATCCGCAGTGGCTGGGCAGCCCCGGTTACAGCGAGGATTTGGAGAGCCTGTCCCAGCAAGTGGGAAATCCTACGCGGTGCATCCACCAGTAGGTGAGGCATCCAAAGTCGGGGCAAGAGGGTCCAGCCTTATCTACCAAAAATCAGCAAGTCAGAATGACTTGCACTTTTCTTTGAGCGGAAACATCTGGTTTCATCCTCCTGTTGGATTCCACCCAAAGCCTGGCCAGGGCCCCGAGGGGAGAACCAAGGGAGTTTCTAACAAGGCCAAACATTTGGGTTCTCAGCCTTGAACAAGGCTAAGCAAGGGAAGTTGGATACACATTCTCATGACGTTTCATCCTCTGATTACATTTTGCCTAAGCTACATCTTTCACTAGTGAGCATACATATTTTGTTAGTGATCCGATACTAATAATAAATGCTAATGGTAATAGAGATTTTACTAATTAGCAGATACTAATAATGGATAACGTTTGGTTGTGAAGTTCATCTAGAGGTCAACTTTGTTTCAGGGCCTATTATTCAGGCCCTAGCACTACACTTATGCTCCCTGAATTATCTTGAGATCCTTTCTTTTCTTTCTGGATTTTCACAGAGTTTAAGATTTAGGACTAACATTTTTTAATGGAAATGTATGCAGTTTGAGTCTATCAAGGTATAGTTATCCAAGTCCCATGCTGGTTTTCCCTCAATTAGACTCTCTGCCAGGTTCCACAAGAAAAAAAATTGGTTTGTTATGCACTGGATATCCCTAAATTGTCTTCTCAGAAGAAACCCAAGATGGTCACACTGCTTAGTACTCAGGAATGTTGGTTTGTGTCCATGAATTGACTCACCAGCTATCTAGCTGTCATCTGGACAAGAAAATTTGGATGGTGATTTTGCTCTTAGAGAAATTGCTTTTAAAGAGCTTATCTTCATCTCTAAATGCCTAAATATCTTCATAACTATATTTCCTAGAGATCTTCAAAGGTTCCTAGGGATGAGCTATCTAATCATGACTTAATTGGGTACCCACAGCAAATGTTTTTCAGTAACTGTCTCTGCATGCACTTGGCAAGTATGAGGCAGTGCGATTTGTCTTAATCATCTTTGGTGATGCATTAAACTATGCAAAATTACTTAATATTTTGCATAAAATAAGATTAAGCAATCAGACATTTACTCCAGATCACTTGGATTCTCCTGTGTCTGCATTGCCACCATGGATTAATCTCACTGTTACTTTGGGTAGAGAAATTCAAGCTGCTTGGCTGTCCACATTCAGGCCAGAATAAGATGGGAATTTCTCTGTAAATGTAGACAGGTTTTCTTCATTCATGATGCAGGGGAGCTTAGGCCATTCACATCCAGAATGAATTTACCTATTCTGGATCATTGTTTTTAGTGGTCAGTTTTCCAGTCTGGAAAACTGGAAGATCTAAATACCTCTGCTGTAGGACTGAATCAATACTCTTCTCTTTTTTTTTTTTTTTTTCTGTATCATCATTGCATCAACTAATACATAGTAGAGAGTTTTCTGAGTGTTATACATCTATCTTCAGAGACTTATAGAATATATGTCATATATTGTTCAGAATGTTATACATCTATACAATGTTATTGAGGTGGCAGAATGACTTTCCCATTTGAAAATTGTGGTTTATTATTTTAAAAAATTAAAATTTATAAGGACCAAACCACAAACAATCACATTTTAAATTACTGAAACAAAATATGTTGATTGAGTCAACCTATATTCTTCCAGCTTATCATAATGAACATTTCCAGTATTTCAGTTTTGCCTCAAAAACTGTTATGAGGTGGGAAAACTAGAGTGGTAACTTTACAAGACCATATCACATCTATCCATCTTCTGGGACTAGAGACCTCTGTGCTAGTTTTATGGTATTTTAGGGTAGAGTGAAATTACTTCATCCTAATCTGAAATATTTCCCATGCATGTGAGTTTATAAGCAGTGTTATTGTCAGTCTAAAATCCTGAGTACTTATACATAGAGAACTAAAATGGGGATAAAAGTAGCCCTGTAATCATTACAGGCTGCTTCCTTCAAATAAAGTAACAAATAACTAACTTACTACATGAAACAGCCCAAGACTGCTGAAAGTGAGCAAGGGTCACCCCAGTGCCAGAGTTCACAGCTATGCCCTGATAAGCAGACAGCTATTAAGCAGATAAGATGCTAATAGATACCAACAATCTCTGATGTTAGAGGTGGACATAAAGCAAAGCCAAAGGCTTAGGTGCAAATTATGGACATTGTTAGAGAGCCAGATCTTGACATTGCAAAGGTATCCATTCCTCAGGATACATCAGCCTTCAGAGCCTTGAGTTGGTTGTATTCTAACATGGAGGATATCCAAATCTTCTGATTTTATGTGATTATTTGTTAAAACCTCAACATTATGTCTGGCTTAGGTAAAATACATGTGATAAGAGAATCCCGACCTGAAGAAGAGAAAATAAATACCTGCACTGTACTTTTTCTAGGTATTCTTTAGTACACAGCATATACACACACAAGTGCACGCACATACATATAGTTGCTTGACAGCCCTACTGCCGATGACATCTACAATCTCCTTTACAAGAACCTTGCTCTCTGAAATGCACCGATGCCTCTGCTCTGTGTAAGATAAACATGGCAAACACAGATAGCAACAAGAGACTGGTATCACAGGCCCTGCTTGGTGGCAGCAACAGCTACAGCAGCAGCAGAAACTCAGCAAACCTCCCCCACATTTGTTTGTTTATGTGCTCTGATGATCTGTATAGGAAAGTTGCACAAAACAAGAATTTATTATGGCAGTGGGGGCTGGCTTGAAAGCTTCTCTCTCTTTTTATTTTAATAGCCATTTAAATTACTTCTGCAGACTTTGACAAAGCTTTGATTATCACACACAAGGATGATGCACAAATTCAAACTGAATCTTTCATCTTAATACACATGAACCCAGATCCCCATTTGGATCATGGATGCTGCTTGTGGGCTCTCTCCAGATTTTCTGCCAAACACTGCCACTAAGTGTGAATCTTAGATTTTCTAAGAACAGGTGAGAAGGAAAGGGACCCACCTGTGAGATCCTGCTCTCAGCGACCTCAACAGGCATTTGAGAGTGCCCAGAAAGGCACCCACAGCAATGTTTCCTCCTTTCTATTTCCCCTATTGAAAATAGAACTGTGAAAGCTGTCTGGCACTCATCTAAAGTATTATTTCTATCACAATAAAACCTAAAGTCTCCCAGCCAAAGTTGGAGATATTATAACAGACACTGGTAGAAATGATGGAGCTCCATCTTTAGTCTAAAAGAATAAGAGAGGTGGAGTGAGAGGAGGTGACTAATGCCTCAAAAAATAAGAATACAAAACAAAAAGATAAAGGAAAATAATTGCTGTAGCTGATACAAACTCACAGTTCTTGAGCCCCAGAATAACACCTTAGTAACATGATTGCCTTTTGTCCCATCAGTTTTGTACCATAATAGGTAATGTGGCATGCAACACTGATATGAGAAATAAAATTATCAGTCTTGGAGAAGGAATATTTTTATTGCTCCTTAAAACAAGACTATCCTGAGAGCTTGTCTGCCTACCACACGGAAAGGTAAAGATAAATAATAACTTATCTTAAATAAAAGAAAAACTGAAATATTTCTAATTGCAGCTGATTAAAACTCTGCATGAAGACTGTCATTCAGAAATAAAGTGACATTAGGTCAAAGAGCCTAACTTTTTGGAGGATGAACTTTATTTCAAATGGAGAGTGTCCACACATCCATCTGGTTAACTTTAAATTCCTTGTATTAATCAGAGTTAATTCTTTATACTTCTCAGCTGTGTGTCTCTACGTGATCCCTAAGAAAGTCATCTATGTGCCAGAGAACGTCATTTGTCAAAAGAGATCTTGAGAAAACACAAAAAACTGTAGTTAAAAAGAAAGGATGTGATTTACAGCCTGTTACTATTGCTTTTTGGTTGCAATGAGTTCGGTAAGTAAGGCTGTGGGATTCAGCAGTGGTTCCCAGCCCTGGGTGAGGTGAGACTCCAACAAGGACTGTTTCTATCAGCCATGTTCCCTGACTTCAGTGAGAATAAGAGATTCGTGGTTTGAGCTCAGAGGGTATCACGACCCAGACTGGGAGCCCAGAGAGTTGTAAAGGTTCTGTGATCCCCTTGGGTTAAATTAAGGTGAAACGACACCAAAAGAGCAGTTAAAATGTTTTACTTGAGTTAGGAAACAATTTAAACTTGGAAAAGGATAATAAGCAAGGTGGTCTCTTATAAATCTATAAGAAAGAAAAGAAAGGAAAGAAAAGACAAAGAAAGGAGAGAAAGAGAGTCAAAGAAATCCAGTCACCACTTCTGGATCCAGAGATATTTCAGGTCATGGGTGGTGGGTGCACACCCAGCAAAGTTTTCTGTCACCTTTTAAATTCATCTTATTGGCTGATTATCATACTAGACAAAGAGAGGCAGGGATTTCACGAAATCATTTCCATGAGAGAGGGGGAAAAGGTGGAGCATGGGCTCTGGGCATACACTAAGGGGGAACGGGGTACATTAACCCTTTTGTCCAATTGAGTCAGTGGCCATGATCTCCCCCTACCACCTTTACCTTTACATCAGTTTTTGCTTCTTGGGCAGTTATCCAGTCATTAGCTCCATCTGGTCTCGGTTGTTTATCTCTCTAATCACTCTTTTAGCTCTTCTTCGAGGCTATAGTCGTAAATTAAGGTGTAAGCATTAACCTGAACATATGGTTTTACTCAGTCTACGTCTCCTCCCTTCAAGGCTTATCTAAGGAATTTGGTTATACAACTGCAAGGGAGCGGAGCCCTGCACCCTTTGATACACCCTGTGCTTCCCTAGGCAGATAATTCATTCCTTAGACTAATCACAAAGGCCACAAATTTGTCCTTGAGGTTTTCCGTGTCGATGAATGTTTGAGGCATCAATTCCTTCAGTTCCTTACAGAGGCAAACTGAGTACCATGCAGCCACTCACTCCCCCCTTCACCCACAGCTTTTGGAAGGAGGAAATAAAGCAAAAGAGACCAAGATCAAGAAAGGGAGGGATGACTCACCCATTATGGTCACAGGCAAAAGACAGACTCGTTAGGGGAAGAAAAAAAGAACATAAATGTCATTCAGACACTAACAACAACACTTAACAGACAGAGTAGGACAGTGAGAAGCATTACCACATCTTAAAAACACCTTCCCCCACCCCTCCCTTCTTTCCGGGCTCAGCTTTGCTCCCGATATCTCTACCTTCCTCCTTCCCCGAGCAGCACAGGCAGCAGGGAATAGGGGGTTCAGTCAGTCCTGCCACTTCTTCCTCCTCAGGGTGGGGGGAACTCCTTGCATTCTTCTCCTGCTCTAGCGTGGTTCCCTTCTCACAGGAGACACTCCTCCACAAACTTTCCCAATATGAGTCCCTCCCACAGGCCTAGCTGATCCGGCATGGGTCACCCCCATGTGTTGCAATCCTCCCAGTGCTGAACTACAACAGCAGGGGCTCCATCCCACAGAGTCCTGGCCTTCTTCAGGTGCAGTCACCTGCTCTGGTGTGGGGTCCTCCACAGGATGCAGGTTGGCATCTGCTCCACCATAGACCTCCATGGGTGGCGGTTTGTGGGGGTGGCCCCTGTCATCTCACCATGGGCTGCAGGGGGGGTCTGCACTGGCTCACCTCCCCCCCCCCCCTTTCCTCCTTCTTCCACTGATCTCGCTGTTCACATAGATGTTCACCTTGCAACTCCTCCTCACAACTCCCACTCCTGCTCCAAACTCCAACTTCTCCTCCCAGGTTCCCCTTCTTAAATATGTTATTGCAGAGGCACAGCCACTGTCTCTGATTGTCTTGGCCTTGGTGCAGAGGTGTGTCTGACTTGGAGCCGGGGGAGCTTCAAGAAGCTTCTCACAGAGGCCACTGCTGTACCCCTCCCCTGCTACCAAAAACCCCTGCCACTCACACAAACCTAGCACAAAGAGGTTAGAAGAATGCTATTTTATGTAACCCTTGCATGGTTCAGGCATAAACTCAGGGTCCTGAGTTAGGGCTCTGATCTTCAGCAGGTTTAAATTAACAAGCATGTGAACCAGAAGGATGCACTCCACGTGGCTTACAACAGCGAGGATCCACAATCATGGAAAACATTAAATTTATAATAAGACTTAGGATAGCTGTAGACAACTACACCCCAAGCTGCAATTCTGAAAACTCCACTCAGCTAGAAATATTCTCCTCAGGCCATAATATCTAGGTTTCTATGTCACTCAAAATTTTGAAATTTTCCCAGGTATGTTTAAATACTTCTGACTTTGGATGCATGTGCATAGTTTCTCTTTGTGTTGATTTGCGGAAGAAAGACTCTACAACTTGAATAGAGTTATAAAGCAGGTATGTTTACTCCGGCGCCGAGGTGCAAGGGGATTTCTCCACAAAGCTTGCACACCCACCGCACATTTTACCAAAAATTTATCGAGTGTGGATATACACATTCACTGGATTACATAACACACATATGCATGAGTAAGGCTGGGTTAGTTCGAAAGGCTGATGTCAACAGTTTATGTTCTCTTTGCACCTGCGCATTGCCTCCTGGGGGGCGTCTTTGGGAGGAAGGCTCGTAGTCTTTCTCACCTTGTTTTTTTCCCCAGAGCATGCGCAGATTCTCTTGGCCAATTTCTTGAACAACAAAAATATTTTTCAGCCGGTTTACTCATCCTATCTTATTTAAGGGAACCAATGAAACTTCTACAATCTGTATATGGCTATCTTTACTCATTACCAAGACCCAACTAGTTAGAGCACATCTGTTCCTCAAGGACAAAAACATGATATTTTGCTGAACACTGCAGTTCTTGGTAGATTTTCACAGTAAACTGCTTTGTTTTGATGGACACAGTAGTCCTTGGTAAAATTCCACAGAACAGTCTGGGCAAGCAGGATTCTTAGCAATATTCAAAAATACTATAAGTAATACTATAACTT
This sequence comes from Bubo scandiacus, assembly GCA_017315185.1. Classification (NCBI taxonomy): domain Eukaryota; kingdom Metazoa; phylum Chordata; class Aves; order Strigiformes; family Strigidae; genus Bubo; species Bubo scandiacus. The sequence continues at coordinate 69,737 of MU210471.1, forward strand.
GCTAAAAGTAACTAAATAAGTAAATAAGTCTTAAAACAAGTAATCATTTCTCTGTATCAGTGTAACAGGTTCTGCCCATCCATATCACAGAAAAAAAACTCAGCATTTGGCATTCATCAGCAGTTTAATAATATGCACTTTTCCTTAAGAAAATATGAGTACCTGTATAATTATTTCTCCTACAGGCCTTAACAGCACTAGAGTAGCTATTATCTTTTATCAAGTAAATTAGATGCAGCTTAAAATTGGTATGTGTGCCAGAGAAGTTCTTTGGATCTATTAGGTAAATAATCTCACTTTTTAAAATTTATTATAGGTGTTCTAGTCTCACATCACATAGAGAGGATTTACAGAGGCAACAAGCATTAACTTTATTTGAAATCAGGTCTATAAATCCCTATATATTGATGAGAAACCAGACCTTTAAGTAGTAATTCTAATTCTAATAGAGATCTGAATGCTTGCTTGTAATAAATCACAGTATACTGGAACAGGAAGAAGGTAAAACCTACATTAAAGGCACTTACATAGCACTTCTTTCTAGGACAGACTGTAAACTTTTCAATTCTTCATCCAGTCTGGTTTTGAATGTTTCAAGTACCAGATCTTCTGTCTGTCCCCTTGTGAGAGGCGAGAAACCAGGCCTGCGAGAAACTAAGAAAAACAGCCTGAGAAAGCAAAAGTTGAGGCTGACTGAAGGAATGCCTCAAACACTTGCAAGACAAAACTATGAGTCACAGGGTAGATAGTGTGGAGGTCAAGCTGATAAGGCTGCCCAAATAACACAGGATGCAGCTGGAGGAGGGAGCCCTGTGGAGACAGGACGGATCTGCTCTGGTGCACCTGGACAAATTTCAAGGGCCATCTGTCCGGTGAATGACCTTTGCTTCATTATCCACAAAATGCATATTAAAGTTAACACCCCTCAATATGCTAACGAAGGCTAACATGATCATGCTAATTACATCATCCCATGAAACACCTTACCCCTCCCCATACATGGGATATGTAGATATGTGGGTCGACCTAGGGGATGGACCCAAGGAAAGTGGGTATAAATCAAGGGGGGGGAAAGAAAGAGGGGGGCCTGGAGAGTGCAGTGAAGCAAAGAAGATGTATGCAAGCAAAGAAGACGGATGCCTCTTAGAACCCTCGCTGGTGGGATCAACACAGAAACCCAGACCGGTGATCTGTATTTCCCCATTCCCTCTATCTCCCTCTTTTCCCTTTCCCATTAAGAAATGCAAGGCATATTGTATTGCTTGCCACAACTTGCTATATACTTAGCCAACTATCGTGTGTTCAATTAGTACATTGTGGGTAGTTAACAAATGTTTGGACTTGGAGACTTGTCTCACCGTTGTCCGCTCCATTGGGGATTTGCGAATCTGAGTCATTTGTCTCCCTCATCTGAGCGGGACGTGACACCCCTGAAGAAAATATTCCATATTCCCACAGAGTAAGCATTGTTAAGGGTTCTTTCTAGACATTCAGTTCAATTATTCATTTGTTCACTCCTAATTATGCTCACCTCAATAAAAAATTGTTCTCCTCAGACTGCACTCAGTTGAAGACACCTCCCCATGCCCCCTGCTATTATTTGGACAGTTAGTGATTCCATTATTCATGTGCCTCAAGTGAAGCTTGTATGTCTGTCCTCATGGGATTTCTCTGTGTTTTAATTCCCCAACTCTACAATAAAACTCACTTTCTCACATCCTTTATCTATTCTTCTAAAAGCTCTAACACAGGGTCAATCTTTATTTGCATACATTATTTGCAAGCAATACTTAGGGAGTCTGAGATCAGCTTCTCAAATACTCTGAGATACAAATGGAAAAGTGTAATAAGAAAAGGAAAATTTGCAGATTATTCTATTTAATTATGACAGCAAATTACTATTAGAGAATGGTGACTGAAATAAGTATCCCTCTTTATACCTATCTGATTTTCGTGGGCCCTGAACAAGTTTAATTCAAAGAAATAGATTAAGAGAATCTACCAAATATAGGTATCATCCTGTGTGTTAGTGTTGTGATTTGAACTCAGCTGGTAGCAAATCGCCACGTGGCCAGCTGTTTACTCCCCCCCCCCCCCCCAACACCACCAGTGAAATAGGGGAGGGACAAAAAAAGAATAAATTTGTAGGTTAAATAAGAAAAAAAAATACTAGTAAAAACAACAGTAATGATAGTAGTCCAAAACAGGTAAAATGCAGTAGTGGCTCACCAAACGGCGACTGGTACAGAGCTCGTCCCCAGCAGCGATCCGACCGCACCAGAGAACTCCGCCCAGCTGATCCGGAAACCCATAACAAAACAAACAACACCCGTGAGAGAGCACGCGCCCGCCTATATGCTGAGCATGACGTCACATGACATGGAATGGTCCAATGAATGATCAGGTCCCAGCCCTCCTGCTGTGCTCCCTCTCAGCCCAAGGAAAGTTAACTCTATCCTGGCCAAAACCAGGACAGTTGGAAAGTAGCCAAAGCAACATTTAAAATAATCATAAGGAAAAAATCCATTGTGAAACAGATGTTAAAAAAAAGGGTTATTTGAGTTTTGCACACATGCAACTGGAGAATTATTTTTTTAGATTTTCTTTCGTGAATAGCAATTGTCAAGGGCAAATGCCAGCCAACTTTAAATTTGAAATTGAGCAGTGTTTGTGTGGATCCAGAAAGAAATTATTTGAATCATTTCTTAAGGTTAGATAGGAGAAGCATTCATGCTCCCAAAATGTTTTTGAACTTCCCTAATAGATATGACTGTGTTTCTTGGCTCCAGCAAGGAACTAAAACATCAAGGGAACTGGAGTAATAGTGAAGAGACCAAGATACTGATTGCAGATCTCCTGATCTGCTGTTTGGATTCAAGCAGGACATTTAACCATCCTGTTCTTCACCTCACTTTCTGCTTGTTCTGTTCATTTAAACAATGATGTGAAAGATGAATTAACGGCAATATGTTTGTATGGTCCCTAACAACATGGACTCCTGAATTCAGCTGAGGCCAGCAGATGTGAATAGTCTAACCATAAGTAGTAAAAACGGTTTCACCTGAAACTACACAGAAAATATTTTATAATTCTTCAGGTCCATGACACTGTAAAAATAGAGATTAAGATTCACTTCTTTAGGTGATGACATTGAGTCAACTAAGTTGAGGCCACATATCCTGGGATGCCTTTATGGTCAATGGAAAGTAATTGGTACTTTCTGAGAGACAGTCAGACCACCTAAGAGAGGAATTATCTTGAAGAAGCCCTAGATCCCTCTGTAATTACTGAGCAGAAGTAGGAATCTCTTAACTCCTAATTCAGACATCCCAGTTAAGAGCCTAGCATTAGCTGGGAGGAATCCAGTCCAAAACCAGTAGGATCCTTTGTTTGAGGAGTTCAAAGTCTAAGTTTTAAACAAGTATAAGGCACACATAATATAGATAGCACAATAATCAGAGCTCATGGAACTGCATACACAAAGCAAGAAAGAAGTCAACATGGGGAAGCTCTCTTACCCCCAAGAGCTGAAAAGGGGAAGACGGGGGGACGGACAGAAAGAAAGAGAAGCTCTTAGCACCAAAGAATGCAGGTCTGTGCATAAGACCCCAGAACAAAGACAGTTTGCCCTCTCTCTCAATTGTAGCACATATTTGTGCATGTATTTATTTACATCACAGACAATATGGAGAAAATCCTATGGATGGTGTGTGGATGTGTACTGGATGAGGATCAGTATGATCTTCTCTGAGGACATATTCCTTAAAAAACAAAATCCCACCATCAAAGAGTGTTCTTGTAATTGCTAATTAGTGATTTAATGTCTCCAAGACTTATGTTTCTACAGGATGCCCAGCAATATAATGATAAAGACATTGAATGAAAGTCCTACAACTTTCCAGGTTATTCCTCATTGTTTAAAAAAATCAGAACATTCTTCATAATAACCTTACAAAGCCTTTCCATATTTTCCAGCACACTGAAGTAAGAAGAAGGAAAAGGCAATGTCTTTGGGTCTACTGCAAAATAAACATCACTATATCCAGGGAATTGGAAATGCAGTGTTCATTTTCTATAATCTTATGAATAGCCATGATATGAAAATACTTAGAATTGGGTGGTATATTTCCTTATTAGCTTATTGCCCATCTCAACTAATTTTCCTAAAATAATTTTACATTACTGCAAAACAGTCTGGACACATGTTTGTGGTCCCGGTTGAAGTACCCAAGAATCAATAATTTATCCTCAGAGTAAGAGCCTAGGTGTCCAAATTGCCTCACATTTTCATCTGTTCCTGCTTCTTATTGCTCATTCTCAACGTATTTTAAAGAGTATGTTCATACTCAGTATACATGGATTAAAAGGTTTTCATGAAGGTGTTTATTTGAAACTTTGAGTTCTAGCCTGGACAGTTACAATTATATTCCAGCAGAGACCTTACCTCTTGGCAACAGATGGTGATCAGCTGACACAGAGGTGAGAACAACATTCCTCTTATTGGTGGTACTTGGCAGACCCTAGTATTACCCAGGACTCATGAAAAAAAGATTAGTTTGAAGATGTAGAAGACAGATTCCATATTCATTCACTGGAACTGCTCCATTTCTTATATTCTTGATAGTGCCTTCTGATACTCCAATTGAAATTATCCTAGTAAATGAGGGTTTGGACACAGTGATGGGTGGAATGATGTGAAAGAAAATTTTTTCTCTATTGGCCATTGAGTAGATGATGTCTAGGGTAATAAAGGACTATTGGACAAATATATTTGTACCTGCCCAAAACATTTACTGATGGGTTCCAAATTTTATCTTTCTTAAACTTACGACAATGTTTCATTACACTGATATTACCACTGTTACTTAGGACATAATACAAAAATGAATTCCAGCCTGTAGGAACACAGAATATGGGTTTTTCATTTGATATTTGATCATATGTCAGGGTCCCCCTGGAAAACTTTATTTTCTCTCTGCTTCATAAATAACTTGTAGAGGATCAAAGGTCTGGGCATGAAACACTATAGCAAAATTGTCCCTGGATGATCCAGGAAAATCAATAGTCACATCAGGGATAAATTTGTCCTAATATATTTACCCACACATAAAAACTGTATACCATCTTCACATCTATTATGGCATGATACAAGAAATCACAGCTATTCATAGTCATCTTTGTCTGCCACACACCCCACAGCTAATTTTGTGTTACAGTGGAGAAAATAACTGCTAAATACCAGAAGCCTCTTCTGCATTTTCAGCATGAACCAAGGTCCATCCTTGCACCTTAATCTATTTTCATACAAGGCTGAATCCTAAAATAAATAAACATACAGAACATTTTAAATCTGATCTCAATAAATGTTTTAGTTTTAGAAGTTGTGTCTATTATTTTAAGCAGTGTTTGTCCTCATTTCCTGATAGTTTCTCCACACCATGATAGCATGATACAGTCTTAATTTTCTGAGAACCAGAATGCTAGAAGTGCAAGATATGCTCAGCACTGGGATGCCAGGGGAATGGTTTCCCTGGCAACAACAAGCATATAAAAAGTATTCAGAACAGTCCCTGTTTCTCCTCTGTTTTAAGCCTTCATTGATAGGGGAATCAGATCTAGTTCGGATTTTTTTTAAGGTGAACTGCAGGGCAGAAATGCAGGGATGTGCTTTATTGCGTTTTGCCACCTTGTGGAGCAAACCTGCAGGAAGGGCAATCGCTGCAGGAATGTAGGGGAGATGTCCATGGGGCCCCAGAGAGGACATATAGTCACAGGAGGAAAAGAGAGAATAAACAACGATTAAAATAATGAAGCTTATTTTCAGTAATGAATCTTCTAAGGTCAGTTTTAAAATGAGCTAGAGGGACTGTAGGGTTCAGTCTAAGGCTTGTCTCTGATTCAGCAAGACACTTAGATACATGTCTACCTCTAATCTGGGGAGCAGACACTTTGATTTTAAAAAGCAGATCCTCTGTGTTTTAGGCATTTGGACAATCCCATAGAAATTAGACACATGCTTCAATATCTCAATGAACCGTGGCTTATATGATGTCACTTTAGGGTCATCCAGATCTTACTGCGTTTCCTTTTTTCTTACAAGAGACTCAGTTGGTCTCCCACTGCAAAGTTGTCTTTGAGAGGGTGCAATAAAACTGAAATTTGTCTTCAATTTACCTTTGTTTTGCCTGCACTGACATTTTCAAGTGAAGACATGTGCATTTAATTTGTCTGCAGTTTGATGTGTTTCTCTAGTAGTGGTCCTAGTTGTGGTTTTGCACGCATGTGAAGTGCTAAGGCTTGGACAACCGGCCCAAGCCAGAGTTGACCTATAGATGAATCCTGTATATTTTATAACTGGTAACCATTGTCCTAATAGGTATTATACTAAGTTATAACAAACCACCTAATCTGATGTGTATTGAAGCCTGAACAACAGGCCCTGAGCCAAAGCTGCTAACTCAGTATGTAATCATTAGTGAAATATACATGGAAAATGTAGCTATCTTAAATGTATCTTTTTCTTTCTTTGTGTGTGGATAAAATAACAGGGTCGAGACAGTTTCTGTCACTGTGGCCTGATGTGAGACCTTGCGCCTAATCCAATCAGATAAGCAGAGGAACTCCCTTAGCTTCTCCCTTGGGCCCTGGCCAGGCTCTGGGGGAATCTAATGTGAGATTGAAACCAGATATTTCCACTTAAAACAAAGTTGCCAGCTATTCTGGCTTACTGATTTTTAGGTATATAAGGCTGGACCCGCTCACAGCGACTTTGGAAGCCTCACCTACGGGTGGACGCACCGCGTAGGATTTCCCACTTGCAGGGAAAGGCTCTCCAAATCCTCGCTGTAACCGGGGCTGCCCAGCCACTGCGGATCTGGATGATGGTAACGTATGCAAGTGGTGATGGATCTTTCTGAATCACTGTTCTCTCTCTCTTGTAGTAATGATTTGATGCATTACCCTGTATTTTCCTATTTGTTTAAGTGCACTATTCTGTCTTTTCTTACTGTATGTTTTCTGTATTATTCTGTGATATTATTTAGTTATTTCTAGTAAATACGCCTGCTCTTTTCACTCTGGTGTCTGAGTTTAATTGGTATCCCTAATCAGCAAAACAACATGGAAAGAGATTCAATCCCTAGAACAAAAATGTTGGGGATATGATTGGTCTTTCATGAATGCTTGATACACCTATAATCTTTAGTACAGGAGGAGAGAGAACTGATTTTTATGGGTGGTGTTACTGTGTAATTTTTCATGGAGCAGCATATAAATATGAGTATGCCCCATCCCTTGAAGAATTCATCCCCTTTGATATAGCAGACATAGATAATTTGGCTATGAAAAATAATATCGGTAACTCCAATGGAATAAATATAAGATCCTGGTATTGCATGTTAGAGTGATTACATAGACTCATGAGTTTTGGATTATTTGCAAAGTGGGAAAAATATTTTTAAATATATAATACCCCACAAGCACATTGGCTCTGCCAGAAACATTTATACATGAGCAAACACAAATTTTATCTTTATCCTCACACTGAATATGATTTGAGCTTCTGTTCTTTTTCTTCCTTTCTTAGTTCTAGAGCCTTTGTCATTTTTGTACTCTCCTCCTTTGTATGTTTGTTGAGTATTAATATTCCCCAAGTGAATTAGCGTTCCTTTATTCTAATTGAATTTTTTTAAACTGCTTTTTCCCCTTTCTCCAATTGTTAATATTGTCCTGCAATTTCTTACTCTTCTCCCCTGCCTCCCCGCAGGCTCCTGTATTAGTTTCCTTTGGGCTTTATAATACGAAAGGTGATAGTTATCACACAAGAAGTATAAAAATCACCCAGACCTGGAGTATCATTTGTGATCAAAATCAATTCACTATCTCCCCCCGAAAGAACATAAAAAACAGAAGTCCAGAGAGGAAAAACAAATTTTCATAACAACTTGATATCCTGTCCTGATTTTTGATGTCTCTCTCATAGCATATGAACCATCACCTGATGTTTGCAACATCAGAAGGGAAGTCAGGTCATGTGTAGTGACACAAGCACTCACAAAAGTAAAAAAGATGTGGGATATATTTGTAACCTTTTCCTAGGCTTTGATTGGTGAGGTTTCATTGTTTTTAATGTTCATTAATAAGCACTGCCTTGAGCCTCCATCCAAACTGCTCATGTTTGGACAATAATGATGAGCATGTTATACCATCTGGGTGCTCAACAAAAACTGCTTCCCATTTGCAAACAAATAATCAAGTGTGTAAGGAAGTGTGCTTTCCTGAAGGGAGAAAAGAAAACAAAACAAGGGAGGAAATTGGATAAGATACAATGAGCTAATTAGTGCTTTCACGAAATACAATAACCATTTAAAGTTCCCTCAGCATGGTAAAGCAACTTCAGGGATGCTGGCTGCTTTTCTGTCTGCTGTAGAAAGTCTCAGCTGGAGCTGTCAGATCCCAGGGCTCTGTCCTCTGCCAAGCAGCAGGGCCATCAGGTTTCGGTCACTCACCTACCTTGTGCTCTCATAGCTATTCATGCTTATCCTGCTGGCCTCAAAAGCTGCCCCTGTTCTTCAGAAATTTCTGCTTTTCAGTATTAAGGGCAGCCAAACTGGTGGACTTTGGCTCCCAAAGTAGTGCCCTAAAATATGATAAAAAGAACAAGGCTAGTCAGCAGTCCCTTACTCTCAGCTCCCACTCTCTCTTCCTTCTCTCTCCCCCTCTTGCCATTGCTCTGGGTGCATCTCTTTCACACCTCAGATGGCAGGTTTTCCCTACTAGTTCTGCAAAAGCAACCGAACTATGCCACAATTTTATTTTATGCCTTCTAAGAGCACCTAATGGGTTCTCTATTTGCAGATTAGAGAATTAATCCAGTGATGCCTTTTGGTTGCAGCACTGCAAAATAATCCCCTTCTGCAGAGCTCTCTGGAATGACCCTCACCTCCTGTCCTACACAGCCTTCTCCCCAAAAACATTTTCACAGCTGTAATCCCCCCAGCTTGATACGCTGCTATTTAAAGTAAAGCTATTGAGGATTTGGTATTTAAACAATATTATGGCATTAACCACATCCACGTATACAGAATATGCTTACTCTGCCATCTGCTTCCGCTTATACACACACTTAAACTTTTGCCCTTGGGACGATAAGAGAGCAAACACCTCACAGATGCTTAGTCACATTGCTTAATATTTCTGGAAAACATTCAGGTGCTGAGTTTAGAAAGAGGACAAAGGCAGTGCAGAATTAAGACAAATTCCCTACAAATCTATGAGAATTATCAATCTGGAAGAAGTCTTGCAAAGATTAGATGTGGGAAGGAAACATTGTATCTTTCCCCCTTTTCACACCACTCAGTTACAACAGCATCACTGACAGTCAGTCTAGGTTTTATTCAAATCCAGAGTTACTGCATAATGGGATCCTAGACTTACTGTACTGATATATCCATTCCCATCTCTTTGGTATCTGAGCACCTTCTTGTGGGAAGCATCGGCCTGTCAGCCTTGCACAGCCTCTGAGAAACAGCCAGGCTTTGATGAGAAACAGGCCTTGGGAGAAAGATAAGGAACTGCTGAGTTGTGCCAAGGTGGCAGGGAAAAACAACGGCCAGCTGCAACACTGAACTGTGGAAAAGTACTGAACTGTGAGAAGTTACCGCCGCGTGAACAGCGCGTGAACAAGAAGGTGATTGGTCTGCACAGCGCGTGTTAGAGTGGTCTTATGCTGATAGGAGAAAAGGTTGATAGCTGTCTAATTGCTGATTTGCTAATTATGAAGTAAGAGCTTTGGTGAGAGCGTAAGTATGTACTATTGGAAAAATAAACGGCTTTGCTTGTTATAACTCTCATAGAGTTGTGCAGGTCCAATATCCTCCTGCAACAAATGCTGACCCCGATGTCCCAGGACGGAGCGCGGAAGACGCCGCAGGAGGATCCCCGATTGGAGGTACTGTCTGCAGCGGGGCTGTGGCAGGGAGGATGGAAAACAGTCGATCGACGGAAAATCACCCGGGCGAGGTGATCAATCGGGGGCAGCATGGGGCAGAACAAGTCTGCAGAGGAGACAGCCACTGTCAGACTCCTGCTGCATATACTCTCTAAGAGACGGATAACTTATACTCTAAGAGAGGGATAACTTATAACGAAACTTCTGTACGAAGGTTACTTAAATGGTACAGAAACCACGGCTCTCCTGCCGATACCCTCAAAGCCTTTGAACCAGCAAAATGGGCTGAAATAGGTGAACAGTTGTGGGATGCTATTTCCAAGGGGGATCAGCATGCCAGTGAGCTAGCGACCACTTGGAAGTTGGTTTCAGACACTGTTAAAGCGCAGAGTTGGTGGCGGTGGCCCCAGGCCTCCCCAAGCCCCCCCGCCATGGAGCGACTGCCTGCGGCCATCTGGCACCGCGCGATCGTCCGTCCCGCCTCCCCCGAACACCAAAAGCGGCAGTTTTTACAGCAGGTGCTCACACTGTGATGCGGAGTCCCTTGTCCATTCTAAAAGGACTAACTTTAAACCTTTCTGATGGTCAGTACACTAAAGGCCTTGATTTTAAAACAAAGAAGGGGGAATTTTCTGGATGCACCACATAATCAACAAGCAATGGCTTTATATATTCTTAATGGTGTTTTGATGTTTGTAGTATTTGTCATTTGATGTTGTGTGAGTAATAAGTGTCAGGGCCCCTTTGTGTGGGGGTGTGACTGTTCTGCGGGTGTGAGACGCAGCCCAGATGCAGCTGCGGAGTGCGGAGTTCTCTGACCCGCAGTTCCGTTATCCCGCGAGGGAAGCGGCCGCAGAGGAACGAAGCGCAGGGCAGACTCTGTACCAGTGGTGGGGTAGTGCAGGACGAGGGAACATTCCTTAGTACAGAGCACCCTAGTGCCCGCCCGCTGGGTCACTGGTGCTGCCTGTTTGTTCGGGCTCAGTGTTTGAAGTGTCATAGGTGAAATATCTCCTCTAGCGGGAGGCAGTAATTCTGTGTTAATTGTTGTCTTGAATTTAGGTGCATACTCTGTGGGGAGAGTGCACCCTTGTACCATCTGCCTGAGGGGGTATTGTCAGCTTACTTGGGTAGCGTTTTAAGGTAAAGTAGACGAGATGGGAAGCGGCCAGAGTGGGGGAACAGTCAAAAAGAGTCCCCTGGGCTGTATTTTAAAACGCTGGAAGAAGATAGGGGGACCTCCAGGCACAAGTGTGAACAAAAAGACACTAATAAAATATTGCAATCAGTGGTGGTTTATAATAATTTAGTCGATACTGATCAGGTGTGGACCTAGCAGCCTCCGAGTCAGTAACATCATTAAATACCATGGTATCCTTGATACCAACAGGAGAATATAGACTGTTGGGAAATGAAAAAAGAAAAAAAAAAAAAAAGAGTACATTATTACTGGGAAGATCATCTACAACCTTACAGGGGTTGTTCATTTTACCAGGGGTCATAGATGCCGATTATGAAGGGGAAATCAGAATTATGGCCTGGACCCCTGTACCCCCGTGTTCAGTAACAAAAGGGTCAAAAATTGCTCAGCTTGTTTATCTTACTGCCGCTCCCCCTAATAGTGTGCCAAGAAGCCGGGGTGACTCAGGAGTTGGATCAGCAGGTACTCCTCAAATATTTTGGGCTCAGACAGTGACACAAGGGCGACCTCTGATAAAATGTGCCCTCACTAAAGCAGAAGAATCTGTTGGACTGACAGGCATTTTAGATACTGGTGTGGATGTGACCATAATATCTGCGAGCAGATTGGCTGTTAGCTCGGGTAACTCGAGTGCTTTTCGGGGTTGGTGGTCATGCTGTAACATTTCAAAGCAAAGATCTCATTCGTATAAGTGGCCCAGAAAACTGGGTAGCAAATATTCATCCATTTATATTGGAAACCCCTATTACATCATGGGGTCGTGACTGTATGGCTCGATGGGGAACTCAAATTGGATCAAATTTGTCTTAATTGCCACTGCAGCACAGCCCACCCCTAAACCCACCCTGAAACTAACCTGGAAAACAGAATCACCTGTGTGGGTGGGTCAGTGGCCCTTGCCAATGGAACAGTTGTGCCACCTTACTGATTTAATTCAGGAACAATTAAGTGCAGGACATCTCGTACCTACCACCAGTCCTTGGAACTCCTTGGTGTTTGTTATTTTAAAGAAAAGTGGTAAATGGTGTCTTTTACATGATCTCCGACACATTAATGATGCCATGAAGGATATGGGTACGTTACAGCCAGGAATGCCGTCCCCCACAATGATTCCCCAAAACTGGCATCTTGTAATAATTGATCTGAAAGATTAAATTTTTTTTTTTTGTTCCCTTGCATCTGGATGATGCACCTAAATTTGAGTTTTCTGTTCCCAGTATTAATGTTGGTGAACCTGCAAGACAGTACCACTGGGTTGTTTTACCGTAAGGCATAAAACATAGTCCCACGATGTGTCAGTGGTTTGTTGCAAAGGCTTTGAGCCCTGTTAGAATGCAGGTCCCCCAGGCTGTTAGATATCATTATATGGATGACATCCTTATAGCAGCAGAAACACAGGAGATCATGGAAAAGGCTATTGCTTTAACCAAAGACTCAGTATCTCAAATGGGGTTGCAAATAGCACCTGAAAAGGGACAGCGATCATCACCGTGGCAGTACCCGGGGTGGAGAATTTGTGAACAGACCATTGTCCCGCAACAGGTTAAACTTAAAACTGATGTTAAGACTTTAAATGATTTACAGAAACTGTTGGGAGCCATAAATTGGATACGGCTGTTGTTGGGCCTAACTAATGATGATCTGCATAGCTTGTTTGATATTTTGCGAGGAGATCCTTCACTGACATCACCCAGAGTACTTTCAGAGAAAGCGAAACAAGATCTCCACCGTGTAGCTAATGCCATCTCAGAAACACAAGCATCGTGATGTGTGCCCGGCCATCCATATCAACTGATATTATTTAACCCTCCAGGGCAGCCCTATGCTCTGCTGTTTCAGTGGGATGAAACACTTAGTGACCCTCTTGTTATTGTTGAATGGATTTTTTTGTTTTGTTTGGTTTTTTGTTTTGTGACACCAAATGCACAAGATGGTCACTACTTGTCCAAAAGTTTGCAAACTGCTCATGAAAGGTAGGCAGCGCCTACTATTACTTGCTGGTCAGGAACCTGTGTGTATCATTGTTCCGGTTACTATGCACATGTTACAGTGGCTAATACAAATGTCTTTGAGCAAGCTCAGCTTTCACATGCATTTTTCCACCAAAACGCCAGGGCAATACAAAACCAGTTTTCTTTATCAAGGCCTCAGGCTAAAGACATCATTGCCACTTGCCCTGAATACCAGAGGACTCCCTCTCTTCAACAGCTAGTGGTGTCAACCCTCGGGGACTCACCTCCTCAGAATTATGGCAATCTGACGTCACTCACTTTGCTGCATTTGGAACATTAAAATATGTACCTGTGTCTGTTGATACCTTTTCTGGAGCAGTGTCTGCGTCCTGCCATACAGTGGGGAGTCAAGCATCTGCCCGGCATTCCCCACTCACCGACCGGACAGGCCATTGTGGAGCGTACGCATGGCACGCTAAAGCATCTATTGCAACAACAAAAAGGGGGAGATGGAGGGTATCAATCTACACCTCACGAAAGGCTAAATAAGGCATTATATGCCATGAACTTTTTAAACATTTCCCCTGCCTCACAGGTGCCACCAATATTGCATCACTTCTCATTGCAGATATCAGATCAACAAGAAGTCCAGGGCAAGGCTCAAGTATTAGCAAAAAACCTGGAAAGTGGTAACTGGGAAGGACCATATCCTTTAATAACCTGAGGAAGAGGTTATGCTTGTGTCTCCACAGGTCACGGTCCCCGGTGGTTACCAGCAAGCTGTGTGCAACCACACCTGAGGCGTGAGAGGCAGCTCTTGGCGGACACTCAGGAGCCAGCTGTGGGTGCTGTGGATGCCCCTGTGCTGACAGTTCATGGTCTCTTCGACTGATCATTTAAGCAGAATGTATGGGTAATGCTTGCTACTGCAATAGGACAAAATACACTATCTCGGTCCTTAATCACACTACAGTTGCCAACTCTATTAAGAGGAAATGCTAACAGTAATTGCAACTCCTTGATGAAATATATAGGCTTGCTAGTCACTAGTGAAAGATGTAGCTTAGACAAAATGTAGTTATTAATAAGGATGAAATGCTGCAAGAATGTGTGTATTCAACTTTCTTTGTTTAGCAATATTAAGAATTAAGAACTCAAGTGTTTAACCTTATTAGAAACTCCCTTGGTTTTCCCCCTTGAGTGGTGGCCAGGCTCTGGGTGGAACCCAACAGGAGGATGAGATCAGATGTTTCCACTCAAAGAAAAGTGCCAGTTATTTTGGCCTGCTGATTTAGAGGCTGGACCTGCTTGCAGCGATGTTGGATGCCTCACCTACGGATGGACGCATCGCGTAGGATTTCCGGTTTGCGAGGAAGGGTACTCTAAATTCTCGCTGCATCCAGGGTTCCCCAGTAATTGCGGATCTGAATGTTAGTACCCCATTAAATAAGTGTGCTATTCTGTATCTTCCTTATTTTGTAATACTTAGTCAAAGACTCTCCTAGTCTTTTCAACTAGTAACTGTAACTGCTGTTTTATTTTTAGCCTTTGGTAGAGTTGTTTTAGGCATACTGTGTTTTTTGAAGTTTTTCTAAACCTTAATTGATAAAGCTCTGAAACAAGTCTTGCAGGTGCAGCTATAAAACAAAGAAAGGGGAGATGTGGGAGGCATTGGCCTGTCAGCCCTGCAGAGCCTCTGAATCAACAGCTAGGCTTTGATGAGAAACAGGCCTTGGGAGAAAGATAAGAAACTGCTGAGTTGTGCCAAGGTGGCAGGGAAAAACAACGGCCAGCTGCAACACTGAACTGTGGAAAAGTACTGAACTGTGAGAAGTTACTGCTGCGTGAACAGCGTGTGAGCAAGAAGTTGATTGGTCTGCACAGCGCATGTTAGAGTGGTCGTATGCTGATAGGAGAAAAGGTTGATAGCTGTCTAATTGCTGATTTGCTAATTATGAAGTAAGAGCTTTGGCGAGAGCATAAGTATGTACTATTGGAAAAATAAACGGCTTTGCTTGTTATAACTCTCATAGAGTTGTGCAGGTCCAATATCCTCCCGCAACACCTTCTAGTATAACTCTAAGTGATATAATTAGCATTTGTCAAGTGTGGCTCACTCTCTCTACAGGAGGGAAAGATTGCCCGTGGATTTTCTTTTCTTCAAGTATGCCCAGTGCCATGTGTCTGTATTAGCCAAGGCATTAAAAAAAGAGATAAAAAAGTCCTTTACACATGGTACAAAGAGGAGAGAGGTGAGTGGTAAATCCTTTGGCTGTTTGTGAAGCTGTACCTCTCCTGGTACTCAGTCTGCTGTTGACACAACACAGCAAGATCTCCACTTAGTTTTCTGCCAGTCCATCAATTGCAGGGGCGCCTTATGACCTTCAGAATACTTTTATATCCTCAAGGGAGTTTTCACAGATGAACCCTCATGTGCTCTAGACGGAAGGTGGAGGTTCCAGGACACACAATAGTACTCTTCAGCTCCTTACCTCTCCAGCAGGCTCAATAGAAGCAACAATACTTCTTTTTGAGTCCAGACAATCTTCCCATCCCTTCCTAGACAGCTACCACCTCACTTTGGCTCTCCTTTCTTTTCTTCTTCTTGTGGGTGAAGCTGGCTAGTGCCACAGTATCCATTTACATCTTTGGAATGAATACACAGCATGCATCTGAACTGGTTCCTAAAATACCTCAGGTTCATTCATGTTCCTTTTTTCCTCAACCTAAACAGTTCCCTTGTGACAGACAATTAGAGCCATTACTTACCAAGGAGTTTAAACAGTCATTCAGGTCTCCTGTGCTCTAATATTTGAGCATTTTGTAAATAGCCACTGAGGTCTTGAATATTCAGCATGATGGAATTTGTTTAGTCTAGAGGAGGGAAGAGTGAAGAGAGACATAAGTATCTTCAAACATGTAAAAAATGGCTGCAAAAATGAAATGAATAAAGTGTTTTTCATGTCCACTGGCACTAGGGCAAGCAGTAATGGGCTTAAATTGCAGTAAAGGGGATTTAGATTGGACATTAGGGAAAAATTCCTAACTGGAAGGATTGTGAAGGATGGGAATATGTTGCACAGAGAGATTGTAGATCCCCCGTTATTGGAGATTTTTAAAAATTACTTAGATGAATCTCTGTCAAAAAATGTTTAGGTACAGTTGCGGTAGGGAAAAGATTACCCGGCTCTGAAATCCTCTCTAGCCCTGCTAGCTGTGTTTCTGTGGGAAGCTAACACAGTGAGCAAGGACTAAACCTGATGTATGGAGGCACCTGAGTACTGACAAAGTATTTGTCTGTATTGCATACTGATCGTTGTTACCTGGGGGGAATCTGATTCCATTTCCCACATGCACTTTCCTACCAAGAAATGTCACTGTTTTTTATATTTGTCTTTCAGATTACATTTTTTATCAGCTTTTAAACAGGTCCACATGTGGGACAATTTGGTTTTGATGTTGTACAGTTATTTCCCTGCAAGTTCTGTGGAAATTCGTTCTTATTTTCTAAACATTATGATGACATTTCACTCCTAAAAATATTTCAAAGGGGTCCCATAGGCAAATGGTATTTGCTTAAAACATTCTGCATGATGTCCTATCTACTCTGCAATGCATGTTTTAGAAACTCAGTTTGCCGTCAATGATGTCATTTGTTTTTCAAAACTATTCAAATTGCATTCAGCTAGGATTTGATTAGGAGAAAGGTGAGATGACTTTGCTCTCTGTGCTGGGTAATAAACAGTTGCTCTAACCTTGATTATCTCACTGATAGAACATAATGTGCCGATCAAATGATTTTTGCATTGATATCCTTTTCTGAGATGTCTAAGTACATGAATTTTAAACGCTCCTAGACAGAAAGCTTAAATGGGGGACCAAAACAACTTCTTTTAGTTTTCTACAATCCTGTAATGTGGCAACTGAGGCACGGACTCCCGAAGAAATCCAGAGAGAAAGAGAGAGTTTATTGTTACAATGATACATACTTATGCTCTCGGATACTGTCGGTAAAGCTCTTACTTCATAGTTAACAAATCAGCAATTAGACAGCTATCAACCTTTTCTCCTGTCAGCATCAGACCACTCTAACATGCACTGTGCAGGCCAATCACCCTCTTGTTCACACGCTGTTCTCGCGGTAGCATCTTCTCACAGTTCAGTACTTTTCCACAGTTCAGTGTTGCAGCTGTCCGTTGTTTTCCCTGCCACCTTGGCATAGCTCAGCAGCCTCTTATCTTTCTTCCAAGGTCTGTTTTTCATCAAAGCCTAGCACTTTCTCAGAGGCTGTGCAAGGCTGGCAGGCCAATGCCTCCCACATCTCCCCTTTCTTTGTTTTGCATCTGCACCTGCAAGACTTATTTCAAGACTTTATCAATTAAGGGTTAAGCAAACTTGAAAAAACACAGCATACTCAAAATAGTTCCACAAAAGGCTAGAAATAATACAGCAGTTACAGTTACTAGTTAAAAGAGTGTTTTGCTGATTAAGGATACCAGTTAAACTCGGACACCAGAGTGAAAAGAGTAGGCGTACTTTACTGGTAATAACCAAGTAATGTAACAGCGTAATACAGAAAACATGCAGTAAGAAGAAGCAGAATAGTGCACTTAAAGCAACAAACAGAGTAATGCATCAAATCATTACTAGACGAGAGAGAGAGAGAGAATAGTAATTAAGAGAAATACATCACCACTTGCATGTATAATCATCATCATCCAGATCCGCAGACGCTGGGGAGCCCCGGTTACAGCGAGGATTTGGAGAGCCTATCCCGGCAAGTGGGAAATCCTATGCGGTGCGTCCACCCATAGGTGAGGCTTCCAAAGTCGCTGCAAACGGGCCCAGCCTTATATACCAGAGATCGACAAGCCAGAATAGCTGGCACCTTTGTTTTGAGCGGAAAGTGTCTGGTTTCATTCTCCTGTTGGATTCCACCCGAAGCCTGGCCAGGGCTCGGCGGGGGGAACCAAGGGAGTTTCTAGCAAGGCCAAATACTTAGGTTCTCAGCCTTGAACAAGGCTGTGAAAGGAAAGTGGGATACATTCTCTCCCCTCTACTGATTATATTTTGTCTTTCACTAGCGAGTTTACATATTTCACTAATGACTACATGCTAAGTTAGCAGCTTCAGCTTGAGGCCTGTTGTTCAGGCTGCAGTATTTCAATGCTTTAGCACTTTTTACACCAGCATAAATAGGTTATTATAGCTTAATACAATACCTACTAGCACAATGGTTGTCAGTTATAAAATATACAGGATTCATCTATAGGTCAACTCCGGCTTGGGCCTGTTGTCCAAGCCTTAGCACTTCAAAGAGTAGGCTAAATTCACTACTTTGAGGGATATGACTAAATACTACAAAAAAAAACAGTAAGGAAAATACAGAATAGCACACTTATTTAATGGGGTACTAACATTCAGATCCGCAATTGCTGAGGAATCCTGGATGCAGCGAGAATTTAGAGTGCCCTTCCTCGCAAACCAGAAATCCTATGTGATGCGTCCATCCGTAGGTGAGGCATCCAACATCGCTGCAAGCAGGACCAGCCTCATATATCTAAATCAACAGGCCAGAATAACTGGCAATTTTCTTTGAGCGGAAACATCTGATTTCATCCTCCTCTTGAGTTCCACCCAGAGCCTGGCCACCACTCAAGGGGAAAACCAAGGGAGTTTCTAATAAGGTTAAACACTTGAGTTCTTAATTCTTAATATTGCTAACCAAGGAAAGTTGAATACACACATTCTTATAACATTTCATCCTACATTTTGTCTAAGCTACATCTTTCACTGGTGATTAATAAGCTTATATATTTCATTAAGAAGTTGCAATTACTGTTAACATTTTCTCTTAAAAGAATTGGCAACTTGTTTTGCTGATTAGGGATATCAATTAAACTCAGACACCAGAGTGAAAAGAGTAGGCGTATTTTATTAGAAATAACTAAATAATATAGCAGAATAATACAGAAAACATACAGTAAGAAAAGACAGAATAGTGCACTTAAACAAATAGGAAAATACAGGGTAATGCATCAAATCATTACTACCTGAGAGAGATAATAGTGATTAAGAAAGATACATCACCAGTTGCATACGTTACCATCATCCAGATCCGCAGTCGCTGGGGAGCCCCGGTTACAGCGAGGATTTGGAGAGCCTGTCCCGGCAAGTGGGAAATCCTACGCGGTGCGTCCACCCGTAGGTGAGACTTCCAAAGTCGCTGTGAGCAGGCCCAGCCTTATATACCCAAAAATCAGTAAGCCAGAATAGCTGGCACCTTTGTTTTAAGCAATATTTTAACCAAACATATTTAACCAAAATGTGTCCCAGGCTGGGCCTAAGGATGTGCTACCAGTCCTTGGGGATTAGGGTGAGAAGGTGGTTGTCTGCATGAACAAGTACAATTACAAGACGGTTTATATGGACACTTACAAGACCAACACATACATATCACAAGGGGAAATATTCTGGTTGTTGCTGTCAATTGTGGAGCTGAAGATGGTCTGGCTCGCTGGAGCTGGGGTCTGCCTTTGCAGCAGGAAAATGGATTTCCATGCCCCCAGCCCAGAGTGCATGTGTGGTTTAGGCCTTGGTACCTCCATCTCGCCTTCATGGGCCCAGGAATGACCTTTTAAAGCCCAGGCCCCATTAGCAAAGGGACCTTCCCCTGATTTGGTGTCTGTTGTTTGCTTATAATACTGGCAACAGAATAACCTAAACCCACAAATTCGTTTTCCTCCCATTCTTGGTTAACACTTAGGAAGCCAGAGCTTCCCCCAGAACCAAGGGAGAGGATAACGGTCACCCAAAGCAATTTTTGCAATGATAGACAATACATCCTAGAAATATTAATAAGAAAATGAATATCAACACTATACAAAAATTTAAATTTACATAAGGATCCCCCGTCGTGACTCAGGATATCTTTCTCCAGGGGTTTTACCTGCAAGAAAAAGGAAAGAAAAGCTTCTCGGTTCATTTTGAGAACCGGAAGTGGGTTATAATTAGAAAGATGGGATAATCCACCTTGTATAAATTTTGTGCTCCTTTCCATGAGTATTTTTGGTTTTCTAAGTAGACTTGTTTATTGGGGTATCCAATACCAATGGTACTGCTCCCACCGTGGGGAGTTCGACTAAGACAGGTTGTCCTGGAAAATGAGATGGATTTCTGGGGTGGTCAGGGCCATGTGGAGCTGGCTTGATGCCCGCAATGCCACTGAATTCCCAGAAACTTCACTGTCTCAGACGGTCCTTGGATTTTTGCAGAGTTAATTTCCCAACCCTTCTGTTTCATATGATCTACCACTAATTCAAGAACTTGTTGTACCTCCCCCTCATCAGCCTGTCCCGGCAAGTGGGAAATCCTACGCGGTGCGTCCACCCATAGGTGAGGCATCCAAAGTCGCTGTGAGTGGGTCCAGCCTTATATACCTAAAAATCAGCAAGCCAGAATAGCTGGCACCTTGTTTTAAGCGGAAATATCTGGTTTCCATCTCACATCAGATTCCCCCAGAGCCTGGCCAGGGCTTAAGGGAGAAGCTAAGGGAGTTTCCCTGCTTATCTAGTTAATTTATGAGCAAGGTCACACACCAGGTCACAGGGCCAGACAACTGTTTCTGTGGCCCTGTTATCTTGCCCACTCATAAAGAAAGATAAGGATACATTCAAGATAGACATGTTTTATGATGTTTAAGCTACATCTTCTATGCATATTTCACTAATGACTACATACAGAGTTAGCAGTTTCAGTTCAGGGCCTGTTGCTCAGGCTTCAATATTCCCACCTTTTACATCAGAATAGTTGGTTTGCTATAACTTAGTATAACACCTATTAACACAATGGTTATCAGTTATAAAATGTACAGGATTCATCTATAGGTCAACTCTGGTTTGGGCTTATTGTCCAAGCCTTAGCACTTCATCATATCAAAAGCTTTTAACTTTAATCTGAAGATAATGCATATATTGCAAGTTTTACAGTGATAAAGTTGAATTTTGGCTCATAGTGAGGAATTTAAAAATGAAGTGTCCTGCCCTTTGATAGAATTACCAAATACTTACTGAAGTTGTTTATTTTCTATAAACTATGCAGACAGGGAACATATCCCAGTAATGTAGAAATGGAAGGGTGTCATTTTGGCCAAACTATGAGTCTTTATAAAATGTTGTGTATAACAACACACATAAATATTAATTGATGTGATATTTGTAATAACAAATACTAGATAGTAAAGACAGAGATAAACATATCATGAGATACATTAAGAATGTATTCAACACCAGAAAATTAGGGTATAAATACATGATCTCTGCAAAAACAACTGTTGAGATTTAAGACTGCTGTTGACCACCATTAGTTCATTACTATCTTCCTAGCTGAGTCACAGTAACAGATCAAATGATTTCTTCTTATCGATTTCAGTGTGGTCAGTCAGCTTAATAGACCTTTAAATCAGAGAGGCTGGTGATTTAAAGCAGTCTATATGACATTCCACTGAGGCAGACTAAGAATATTTGTACATGATATTACCACAGTTCAGCTCTGGGAATGGTAACAAACAGCTTTACAGCAGTAATGAACAAACTAGACAAAAACTTCATAAGCTGCTCTATCTTTGTTTAAAAAAGCAGGAATTTCTGTGTCCATCCTTGGGTTGGTCATTAAAAATCAAATTAGAAAGGATATTTCTGAACATAATTTGGTTATAGACAAACTATCATAACTCTGAAAAGCAAATCTGGCCTCTCCAGGCTATCACATGTGTAATTATGCAGGTGACACAAACACCTGCATATTAATTGACTTAGTAATTAACTTAGATAATTTTTCATAAGTACATTTCTGATTTTTTTTATTTCTGTGGTCTTGGAGAACCTCCTGATCATTTAACTTACAACAGAATCAAGTCTTTGCTAACTTCTTAATGTGCCTTGCAACCTTGTGATGCACAAGGATGAACTTTGGTATGTATGACCAATGGTATAAATTAGGAGCAAAGCAACAGCTTGTTCATGTACGCTTATGTTATGCAGGTACGAGGGGAGAGGGCAAGAGATTTACTCCGGAAACTCAAGGACTGTATGTTTCTTTACTGGGAATCAGTCTCTACTAGGTGCAGGGTGTGGGAAGCAGCAGCTCCTCAGACCTGCAACCATGTGAATGGTGAAGGTGGTTTTAACTTCACAGTGAATAGAAGCTGGTGGTGCTCAGTGTCAGGGACACCAAGCCATGTCAGAGGAACCTTCCTACCATTGTCCTTATAACAGTCTCAGCAGAGACCAGGAACTGCTAATGGGAACACACCTCATCCTTTTCAGGGCAAAGTCATACAGATTATGAGATTAAAGTACCTTCTGTGGCTCCCAGGACAAGCTTCCATTGAAAGGAGGCTTAGGAAGCTGTAGCGTTTCTGGTGATCACTATTACTCAGTGCCACCTCTCGTGTAAGCAGTAGTAAATATGAGGCTGTCATCAAAGTATCGAATGTAAGCAGAAACTGTGGAATAATATCACCTTTTTTTTTCCTTTTAAATACTGTTTAAAACACTCTATTTGTTGGGTTTTTTTTAAAAAGTAAATCTTACCAGACTTGCTGGATACTCTTAGAGTATTTTCACAATTCCTTCTTATTACATGTCATTTGCTCCTGAAACATCCATGTGCTTTTTTCTCCATTAGTACTTCTTTATTCCTTCACAAATATATGCATGTAGTAGACGAAATGCTTCAATAACACCTTTGTATTCATTTTCAGAGACAGCAGAATTAGAAGCCATATCATGCTCAGTTAACATTGCTCTGTAGTACAGTCCTGGACACGTCCCCCATTGGGATTTCAGTAATAGAGCTTGTTGCAAATCTTCCATCAGAACCATGCTGAAACACAGTTTTGCTATAAATTATAAAGCTTCTGTGGCTGGGTTTCACTTCCAACAGAAAGCTAATGAAATTTTCTCTTGAAAGCTGAATTTTATTGACAAAATTCCCCCCAATAAATTTTTGGTGGTTTACAGGTAACAAAATATTCTAGTTAAAAGGCTATGTACATGCCTTGTAAAGAAAAGGGGGGCTGAAAGTACACTAGGTCTCCTGGTGCCTGGGGTGACAAGTGAAGCTCTGTGGAGAGGTGAGCATTGCTGTACAGCAGTGGTGTTGACTTTATCAATCTAAGGACAAAGGTTAAACTATACTATTCCATAAGAGACACGCAGATGTCCTCCCTCTGGCTTATCAAATTGTAATATTATTTCTTTAATTGTTATCCCTCCTTTAGTAGGTGGACTATTGTTCATTCTTTCTTTCAAAGAAAGTATGATTTTTGAAGGATTTTTTTTTTCAATAAATCATCAATTACTTGCAAATCAAATAGTGTTTGTCAATATTCTTTTCAACTGATATGTTGATCAAGGTTAGAGAAAGAATTTGTTTTGAGAAATTCTTAAAGACAATTTATATGCTGAAATGAATCATATTTTATCTTTTAATTGAAACATTTACAAAAATTGAAAGAAAAATCTATAACAGCTTAAAATTATTTCCTCTGAATTTTCTTCTGCCCTTTTCCAGTCAGCTGGTTTTGATTTTGTTGCTCAAATGGATAGCATTAATCCTTTAAAATATTAATTTTCTGGGTTTTTTAAAGATTCTGGAAACTTTGGTCATAAATACAATCTGTAATCATTTCATTAAGCAATAATAGTTTGGCTACCAGAATCAGATTCTAAAACTTTTTTCCCTGAATGAACCAATGTTGTTGGTTCTTCTTTTCAAACAGAAATGTACAGTGTAGCATTATTTCTTCATATTTTTTTAATAAGAAGGAAATAGATTATCTATTTTGATAGCAAATAAGTTTTTACATTCCTTAAAAAAGTTTAGATAATTTAAACATTTTGATGGAAATAAACAGAGGGAAGTGAGCAAGTCTATTAAACTGATTACATATCTCGATCTCATAGTCTTATCTAAACTTTTCTGTAGCTATATTACAGGAAAATTGGCACTACTGGAGTATCTGTGGTAAGTACTTGATTAATATTGTGCTTAAACCCCTTGGAATATAAAACTAAGGATCAATTATTTCACACTAGATTTAGTCTGTAGGTATCAGAGAATGAATTTTAATCCTTTAAGGGTTACATTTTTCCATTTTTTTCCTTGATAATTTTTCCCTTATTTTCTAGAAATAATTTTTATAAAATGTATTAAGCAGATGGCAATATTGTTGTTATTTTTTTATTGTTCTGAAGTTACATAAACATTTAAAAACAAATCTTTTGTTGATTTTTAGCATTTTAAACTTGTCAGTCAAGATGGGCATCTCAGGAATCAAAACTACAACTCCTGAATCTAGGTCATACTCTCCCAAAACTTACATTGAGATCATCTTGCCTAAGAGAGATCTGGGTATAAGAGACCTGACTCTCTAAGAATAGAGATAGAACCATAGCAGGAAATAGCAGATTACACAGCATATGGGTTCCTTCACTGAGGAGTAAAGCAGTTGTATCACTGAAGTGCTAAGGCTTGGACAACAGGCCCAAGCCAGAGTTGACCTATAGATGAATCCTATATATTTTATAACTGATAACCATTGTGCTAATAGGTATTATACTAAGTTATAACAACCCACTTATGCTGGTGTAAAAAGTGCTAAAGCATTGAAATACTGCAGCCTGAACAACAGGCCCCAAGCTGAAACTGCTAACTTAGCATGTAGTCATTAATAAAATATGTAAACTCGCTAGTGAAAGATGCAGCCTATACAAAATATAATCAGTAGTGAGGAGAGAATGTATCCAACTTTCCTTTCACAGCCTTGTTCAAGGCTGAGAACCCAAGTGTTTGGCCTTGTTAGAAACTCCCTTGGTTCCCCCCCCGAGCCCTGGCCAAGCTTTGGGTGGAATCCAACAGGAGAACGAAACCAGACACTTTCCGCTCAAAACAAAGGTGCCAGCTATTCTGGCTTGTCGATCTCTGGTATATAAGGCTGGGCCCGTTTGCAGCGACTTTGGAAGCCTCACCTATGGGTGGACGCACCGCGTAGGATTTCCCACTTGCCGGGACAGGCTCTCCAAATCCTCGCTGTAACCGGGGCTGCCCAGCGACTGCGGATCTGGATGATGGTAACGTATGCAAGTGGTGATGTATCTTTCTTAATCACTATTCTCTCTCTCATGTAGTAATGATTTGATGCATTACCCTGTATTTTCCTATTTGTTGCTTTAAGTGCACTATTCTGTCTTTTCTTACTGCATGTTTTCTGTATTACACTGTTACATTATTTGGTTATCACCAGTAAAATACGCCTACTCTTTTCACTCTGGTGTCCGAGTTTAATTGATATCCTTAATCAGCAAAACAATCACTAAGAAGAACAACAGGTGATCCAACAGAGGCTAACTGCAGGAAATGCCAAAATAATGGTGAAAAAAGAAATATAATTAAAAATGCAATGGTATGTGATTAGAGTGTAAATTTCTGTTCTGACAGCTGTGATGGAATATACTTAAATTTCCTCATATGAGATATTAACTTATATTCCCCATCATCATCTACTAGATTATTTGCATGAATAAAAACTCATTTTAATATAAATTTTATTAATGATTTTGAGCCATTGACTCATGCCTTTGTCACTGGATAGGGATTATTGCAATCACCTCATCTCCTTTAGCTATTTTATCTAATGATCTGTTACAATCGAAGTTTGATATATCTCTGCTTCACTGAATATCTGTCTTCTAAGTCATAGACTTTGCATGAAGAGAAATTCTATAGCAAAAGAGTAGCTGTTTTTAACAGGATAATGATTAGACATGAATCAGACATTAAAAGTATGCACAGACTGTAAAAATACAGTTCCTCATTGTACTTAAGCTTACAGAGAAATTTCCCATCAAAACTGCCTTTTTACACATGGCATAACTGTATAAAACAATTGTTTCCTGAGACAAAAATTATGTTTGTTTTTCTTTCACAGTACTTTTGATAGTTTGAATATTATTTCATTCCTTTAAGGAAAAGAGGAAAGATTAAAAGAAAACCTTCAGGTTGCAAATGAGGTGTTTGGTGGTCATTTTGCTTTAAACTTTTGGTTGAGAGTTCTTATGTATATGAATTTTAGGGCAACTCATCAGGAAATCCCATAAATATTATTTAACAGTGACAACTTAAGATCAAATTATAAAACTTGGATTTAAAATTATTTCCAAGGACTCCCAGGAATTTTGTGTATTGTGCATATCAGGAATTATGTCAGGAGAGCTGTTACGGAGGCTCCCAAATAAGCAACCAACCACCAATATAAAAAAATAAAAAATTTATTAATAATAACACAGCCAACCAGCTCTCCGTAAATTACAGGTTCGAATGTCTGCAAGAGGAGAACAGAACAACTTTCCAGGGTTTAACGACAACCCAAAACGCTTTACAAAGAACTCTATGGGGTTTAACGGCAACCCAAAATGCTTCACAAAGCCTCACTCCCTAGGGTTTAACGGCAACCCAAAACGCAGAACAAAACCTCACTATCTAGGGTTTAACGGCAACCCAAACCGCTTTATCACTCACCTGACAAGTGAGGGCTCTCAACCTCGAGGACCTGCTCAGGGCAGCGTCCCGACCCAAGGCACCTCGAGGAGTTTCCTTGGGCAGTGTCCTGGCCCAAGGGGAGAGTCCTCGACCACAGCATGCTGCTCCAGGGGACAAGCTCAAAATGGCTCCCCCAGGGGACTCCATTTATACCCAGGCCGAATCTGACCTGTAGTCAATAGCGGCTCCCATTGGCCAAAGGCCCCAACTACTGCAAGACCTTGAGAACAAAGACAGCCAGAAGTTGCCACACTTCAGCAGCCAAGGAGCTCTGCTTTCACTGGGTGGATGCACCTGCCACAGGAGCACAGAAGCAGATCAACGACTTTGCAAAGTCATTGGTATGGAACGGTCTCTGACTGATTTTTCCCTAACAGCAAGGTGGCTAGGTTCAAGAAATATTTCAAAGACAGACACATGTGGTATTTAAAACTAACATGACTCTTCTGTTTTGCTGAGGTACAAAATAATTCACTGACACAAATATCAACACCACTTTATGCATACAGTTCTTCAAAAGAGAAGATCAGAGGTGCCAGCCCTACTTGTCCTTCTGATAGGTTTTGTGATGTAAAGAAGTCTTAAAATGACCATTCTTTTTTTTTCTTACCTATTGAGACTGAAAACTGTTTCAGAAGAGGTGCTCACCTGCAGCATGTATGTACAATCAGACTGTGGGTTCGACAGGCATACATAGTTCCATCAGTCAGAATATTAAAAAAAATATACTGCTAATGCTGTGTATATCCAGCTAAAGAGACAATGCAGCAACTGTCACTGAAAATTGTTAAGGAAAGTTGAAAAAACACCTACATATTTCCCCAAATAGAAAAGCACTAAATAGTTATTATTAATAATAACAGTAAAAATAAAGATCTGCAAATTTCAAGTATTACAAAGCAGGATGAGTAGAAGAAAATAAGCCATTAACATGGTAATTGCTTGTATCTCTTTTAGGTTGACATTAATTTGACAACTCCAATGTTATCTTCCATCAGATGAGTAATTATCTCATACCTGCCCCCTCAAACTTGATGCATATCACAGTGCATATTAGATTGACTAACACTGGAATGGATTGATGTAGATTTTAGTAGGGATGGTGGGAAGAGAAAAATACTTGAGATTAGGTCATAAATCACATATTATAGCATTCATTCAACTTGATATTCCCTTGTTAGGGTGCAGGTCAACTGTATCTTTATAACTGTATGTTATCTGGTCTGTCAGCTAATTCAATTCCAAACTTCATTTGAATTAAAGAGTCTTCGGATGTTGTTTTCCTTATGTCCTGCTGTCCATATTCACTCATCTCATTGTGACATGATTATGGTATTAGGAGAGGGGAAAGGGGGAATACATCATCCTCCAATTCCAGTTTTTTAATGAACCCAGTTTGCCTTACCCAGCAACTGTCATTAAGGCGCCTTGGAGCTTTTCAGATGTTTGTAAAGAAAAGACTGTCTTTGGGAGCTGGAGACAGGACAAGGAAAAATAATGAATTCTCATGTAAATTCCTTTTCCTAGGTCCATTTCTATGAACTGCTCAAAGAGGGGGAGAAAATAGATGTCTTTCCACTTAGTTGTTGGACAAGCATTTTGGAAAAGTTCCAGTTTCAAAAGTGTTCATAGGGCAAGACGTCCAGCTGACAGCTTACCTCATCAGGTAGTGTTACGGGGTAGGGGAAAGCCTGCAACCCCATTAGTTCCAGTTTAAATCCTCACAGGTTTTATTTTAGGCCATCAGTGGATTAAAAAAAAAAATCAGAACAGCAACCAGAAATTTTTTGAAGAAACTTGCAATTAAATTGAGTTTAATGGGCTTCTTTTGGTCAAAGAGCAAAAAGAGGAGTTTTTTCACAGTCTTCTGAAATTCACTTTGACTGAAGAGCTCGGAGCAAATCCCCTGGTAAATTTAAAGGCATTCTTTCGGGATTTCTGGTTTCCTGCCTGTAAGATGTGGTGAAAGCCTCGCAAGATTGGGCCAGAAGGGTACCCAAGGGGTTCAAGTCCCCTCCTGGGTAAGTTTTACCAGATGAAAGTTTGGAGGATGCCTGGTCTGAAATATTGTGGGTTTGAGTCCCACCCAGTCTGAAACTGGTATAGGGGTTTGAGTCCCACCTGTTGGTCTTGGTAATTTTGAATTATGTGCTTTGTTTATTGGATTACAATTTTTGGATTACGTGCTTTGTTTACTGGATCACAACATGGGTACAAGCCTTACCCCTAGCTTTGTTAAAAATCAGGGTCAAACCCTGAGGAAAACATAATCTCAGTCCCTATGAACTTTTATATGGCAAACCATATCAAGTCCCAGGGCTTCATAAAAACATGAATATCAGGGGAGAATTAGATGTACAAAATTACCTAATAACTTTGGGAAAAGTTTTGCAAACATTAAATAAATATATGGTCATGAATAAATCTTTAAATCTTGATTCCCCAGCACATTCGTTTCAACCAGGAGATTGGGTATACCTCAAATCTTGGACATCTGAACCACTGCAGAAGAAGTGGAAAGGACCCTATCAGATTTTATTAACCACATATATGGCTGTGAAGCTGGATGGAAAAGGACCTTGGATCCACTACTCTCGAGTCAAAAGGGCTCCCTCTCTGTGGACAGTGGACCAACAGACTCCCTTAAAGTTAAAGTTGAAAAGACTGTGAGCATGTTCCATATTTTGTTGGTAACCCTGAGTCAGATGATAACTTTAATTAGAGGGTGGGATCAAAATTTGCACATCTCATGAATGCAAAATATAACTCGAATTTTGAATAGAACAGACTGTTGGATATGTAATCAGATGCCAGTGTCAAGGGTAGAAAGCCAACTTCCCTTGATAGGAATACCAATACCAGTGAGTACCACCCTCTTTAATAACCCTCAATATGGGACTGATCACCCTGGCAATAAATGGTGGCCCCATCTTTCTAGAAATTGGAAACAGGAAAGGTTACAGGTCACCATGGTGCCAGACAATTTAAATACAACCATATGTCTTTATGGACCAGGTAATGATTCTATTAGCTATGATGGTAACAAATCTGGAATTGATGGATGTGACAATTATGCAAATCAATGAAATGAGAAAACTTTTATAGGTTGTTTTCCTGGCTGCAATAGAACAATGTCATATTGGCAACCAGGTACTTCACATGTCCCGGATTATTCTGGTCTTCCTGTCCCAGCAGGCAGTGGCTGGTTTTGGTTGTGTGGAAATAATGCTCTTAAAGTTTTACCCCCTAATTGGCAAGGAGCGTGTACTTTGAGAGCTGTAGTTCCTAATCTAACAATAGTTAGTAATTTGGATCAACAAAAAGGATGGATTAGAACTTTGTTCAAACAAACTAAGAAGTCCCATAATGCAATTGCGGATAGACCCACAAGATGTCACAGCTTTGTTAGATGGTTTCTCCTGTGGTTAGGGGTAAGTGAACTAGAAAAGACTATAATAAACATTTCAGCAACAATAGAACAAATTGAAAATAGGATGATAGATATAATACAAGCTCAACAAGTTGAAATTACTAGCTTGTCCAAGATGGTTTTGCAAAATAGAATGGCTCTCGATTTATTACTGGCCTCTCAATGGGCAGTCTGCACTTTGATAAACTCAAGTTGTTGTATGTACATAGATCAGTCAGGAAGGATAACCACGGACTTAAACAAGATTTGGAAACAAACTGAACAACTCCACAACTCCAACTCTATGGATGATACCTCATGGGGATTTGAAGAAATTTGGAATAAGCTAACTTCATGGTTACTAAATTTGTCCTGGTTAAAAGAATTGTTCATGTTGATTTTATTCATTGTCACAGTATGTATAATTACATGTATAATGATCCATTGTTGTAGCTGTTGTTTACAAATGCACTATGACACGATGATGTGGATTTGAGGGATAGAGCTGAAAAGCACTATACCCTCAAAAGAAAAGGAGGGATTGATACCAGGGGACTGGAACCAAGGACCCGTTTGTAAAACAAACTAGCTTATCTATAAATAACAAAATGTACGCTTCTCAGTTTAGACACCCTAACAGTAGATAACAGGATGCTTCAGTGTCTGGACAAAGATGATTGTGGCTTTGAACAAGTCCAGGCCAGACTCTACTTTAGCAATCAGCCTCCAGGAAAAGTGAGCATGCGTGGAGTAAAGGTTCATCAAAAGGACACAGTGAGGAAGACTATAATTTGCCACTAGAGACCACCAGAGGACCAACAACTCATTTAGATTAATGGAAGTGAACATGCGCAAACTACTAATGCATATGTTAACTAGTTCTAGGAAAAGTAAGAATATGTTAATGGGTTCTTGGAAATTTAATGAATATGAATGAATTGCTTTCAATATAAGCTGTGTAGTGTTAGGAGTCTGCGCACTCACCTTTGTAAAGCTATTCACGTGTGTGCGCAGCACTGCAATAAAGAATGCCTGCTTTCTAAAACTCCAAAACAAGTCTTAGAGAGTTTCTTCGACCAGCTTTTTGGTAAGAGTAAGAACTTGTTGATCTGGTGTTACCCACCATTCTTCTTTATTCTTTTTACTAAAGGAAAGGAAAGGAAAGGAAAGGAA
>MU210471.1:110859-235883 GCA_017315185.1 Bubo scandiacus
GAGTTCAAACCATAACACACACTAATTTCTTAGTTGAGACCACTTCCTCCTTGGTTCGTTTAGTAACCTTGGTGTGTTTAGCTGCCACGATCAGGCTTCTGGTTCCAGAACTTGCTCCCAAAGCCGATGGAGATCCACAGGCTTGTCCTCATGAAGGTATGCTGATATATAGGGCCCTGACAGGTAACCTCAGAAAATTTTGTGCCATTTTAAAATGTCACTGCCTCCATCTGTCCTTTGTGCTGCTCCAGCAGGGATAATCCCACCCCAGCAGTCAGCAGGGCAAGTGTGCAGTCATTTCACCCGACAACTCTCTTAATCCATTGATCAGAAGAAGCCTGTTCAAAGTATGGTGCAGGGCAGGAGATCTGATGGGGTATGCTCATATTCTGAGCCAAGACTCTGCTACACAGCATGAACCTTCTGTAAAGATTATGAAGGTAATAGCAGTTTAATCAGTGTAAAAAGATTTTTTACAGGTTTTGTTTAAATACCACAGGACCTTCCTTTTAGGAAACTCAGCATCAGTCACTTTGCCAGATTTAAAAGCAAACATTATCAGGTAGATTTCTAAAGTTATTTTGAAATCCAGAAGTCCTCTACTTCATGTGAAATCCATGTGAGTGATATGCCATACCTTTGAAAATGTGGGCCATTACACCCAAACAGCATTTCTCTTGCCCTGGTTTCAAAATGCCCATATGGAATGAGTGAAGCATCTTAACTGTGTTTGCAATCTCCTGCCCCCTCTCCCCACCCCAGGAAACTCAAAGATTAGTGAAGTGGTCATTATTTTTTCATGATACCTTCCTTATTGCCTAATTAGCAGTCCTAGTAAGAAGTGGTTCTGTACTTCACTGAAGGAAATAATATATCAGTTCCTGTTTAATTACAACTGAACTACTGCCACACACAACATTATAAAATACAACCTCCCTGGAATAAAAAAGGATCAGATGTAAGATTCTCTTTGGGCTCTGTTTATTAGCCGTGGTTCAGCAATATCTCAAAGGGAAATGGGCTCATCACTCAGCAGGCTTATCAACTCTGTACTGAAGTTTGCAGAAGGCTTAGTGTAAACTGTTGTATAGCAATGACAATTGTTATTTCCAAATAGCCATCAACATCAGACGTGTTGCAATGGGTCATCGATTACGTGGAACAGCTTCCTATTGTTTTGCAGCTGACAAAGTGCCATAGAAAACTTCTCTTGTACTGGTTATTCAAAAAGACAAGTATGTTTTTGACAAACTATAAGCAGATCGCAAACCAGGATTGCCTTGAAACAAACCTATTTTCAGACCTTTAAGTCTGGTGTTCTTCCTTATTCCAGTCATCTTTGTCTCCATGACAGGCTCTGCCTGCTTGTTCCTAGCTGGAAGAAAGCTGATAAAATGTGAGTGCTCTGTGCTAGCAAAATGCCAGGGATAAATGGGCTGAGAGCCTGGACACCAACAGTCAAATTCAGCTGCGGACTTGCACACCTCAATGTCAGTGTCTAGATTCCCATCATAGTCACCAGAAACCTGGTCAATACACTCAGTGGTGCTCTGAATGCTACCCAGCCCACCTGAAGGCAGATATGATCTTTGATATCAAACTCACATGTAGACATCTAGTTGTTAAGATCTACTTTTAGTTGTCTAACTACATGAGATAATTTCCACCCCACTTTCTATTTATGTCCTCTCTCAGTCATCTTACCAAAATTGTTTGTGTTCCTGGTACCCAGGGAATAGTACGGGAAGTAATCCAAAGAGCTATGCATATGCCTAATATATATTTGTATAAACAGATTAACTAGCTTTGCTCATGGCCTTCAGCTGTTGAAAAGAGGTTAAATCCCCCTGATCACCAGATAAATCTTGGATTATAAATCAGGCTGTGGAACTAAGTATTTTATACCTAAGAACCTATACTTGGAAAAAAACAAAGCATAAAGGATTGACAGGTTCATCTCTGTGAATCTAAAGGCCACACCTGAGCTGTGGATTTGTGCAGAAGTCTGATCAATCTCAGTGCCTAAGTGGGATCCAACAGACTGTTGGATTGCCCCGACTCACAGAACAAAAAGCGTAGTCCTATACTATTTAATCTGTCAAGGTATTTTCCGTATCAGTCAAGGTAATGGTATACACCATCAGTATTCAATTTTCCACTGTGATTATAAAAGTTACCACATTTGTATCCCAAACTAACTGTATTTTAATGGCTGGTTCTGTTAATGAGATTTGGAAGTCTTATGTTAAGGGCACACAGAACAGAAATCATAGAAGAAGGGTTTTTTTCTGACACATTCATAAAATTACATGCTAATAAAATAGGAATATGATTTCAGTAGTTGCTAATACAAATTGATTTTCATATTAATAATTCCAGAGTTTTATTCTGGAAACAAAAGTTAAGAGTTAGAGTACCCATACTAAGAAAGCACAAATCACTGGTGTGGGAGAGAGGCGAATCGACATTGGCCTGTCAGCCCTGCGCAGCCGTGGGAGAGAGGCAAGTTGACATTGGCCTGTCAGCTCTGAGCAGCCCCTGAGAAGCAGCAAGGCTTTGATGAGAAACAGGCCTTGGGAGAAAGATAAGAAACTGCCGAGTTGTGCCAAGGTGGCAGGGAAAAACAACAGACAGATGCAACACTGAACTGTGGCAAAGTACTGAACTGTGAGAAGTTACCGCTGCGTGAACAGCGCGTGAACGAGAGGGTGATTGGTCTGCACAGCGCATGTTAGAGTGGTCTTATGCTGACAGGAGAAAAGGTTGATAGCTGTCTAATTGCTGATTTGCTAATTATGAAGTAAGAGCTTTAACCATAGCATAAGTATGTACTATTGGAAAAATAAACGGCCCCTGCCCTGCAGAAAGAAAGAAGAACACTGACTCGTTATTTTGGCCGCTACACACTGATATTCCTGCTCAAAGATAGGAGTAAAAAAGGGCAATGGTCCATGATGGTGACCTTACCTTTCTACGTGTTTGTCCACTTCTGGCCATTAGCCTCACAAGTGTTTTCCTGAAAGAGTGAAGGAGACAATACTAATGTGCTGACCTCTTCCTTAAAGAGGTGACCGACCTACTACACAGCTTCATGATGTTCCAGTTACATGACTGATTTCACTATTTCTTGTTAGAAACTGGTCAACGTTGGTATACATTTCTAAAGCATTACTGTAATCCAATACTGGCATAAGTTCTTTCATGTAGGTATAACAGGTACTTGACTAATTTCTGACAGGGGAATATTTTCACCAGAAATTGTTTCAATTAAATCAATGTTTTGAGGGACTATGTTGGATTTGTCAAAAATTTTGATAGGAATTTAAGTATATAATTTCACAAAGGAATTTAATAGTTAAGAATGTATTGGGGTCACCATTAGCCGGGGTCCTTATTTCTCCGTGCGGGAACAGAAACGACGCAACACCAATGTGATGATCAGGTCGTCCATCTTTTTTTTTTATTTTTCCAATCCTGGTTACATTTATATTCTACTAAGTTCCGTACACGCACTCATCTATCTTCTAATAGGCTACAGGTCATCTACACGCGCTGTTCACGCGCCTCTACAAGCATTTGCATTGGTTAATTGCAATTAGCATGTAAAGCCCAAAACTTGCCAAAACTCCCTTATCTCATACCCTGTTTTGCTCAGACTTGTGTGCTTTTGCTGACCACAGGTGTTTCTCACTTATCTGCTATCTTGTGTGTTTTTGCCAGCCTTATTTTGCTGGCCTTGTCTTCGTCCTTGCATTCTTCTGTCTGCACTAACTTTCCCCAGCGCGGCCCAGACTCCTACAAGAATGTATTGGATAACACAGGCCTGAAATTTCTACTCTTTTGTCATGTTTAGAAAGTCCAGTTTTTTAGACAACATTAACTATATAAGTGACTTTCAAGTGAAATCATTCCTAATATACGTTCTGATATATTCTTTATCAATTCACTAGTCAAGACTACATCCTTGTGGCCCAAGCCCATCCTACCAGATATCTGAGGTGCCTAAGTTAGCTGTGCATCTGACTGCTCTGTCTCTGTAGTCAGTGGAGAAATACAGGCACCATAGGAGAGTGCTTCAAATTTTAGGACAGCTATGTTGGAAATGGGACTAGACATTGACCCAAGACTTAAAAAGTAGGACAGATTAATCTATTGAAGGCTATGGCGTTCTGCTCTGTGCCTAGCCAAAACATTTATTTATCTTTAAAGATGCATCTGAGTTTAAGACCAGTCTTCTCTTAATAGAAGCTATTTATAAACATATGTTTCCCAAAACTTTCATTTGGACTAGACAGTAATCATTACAATCAAAGATATGTACCAGCAAGTGTATTCACTTGAAAATAAGATAAATGGTTTATTTTGCTATCATTAAAAGCTTTTAACTCAAGGTCACTTCCTTTCTGGTCATTGTTAGAGGAAGTCAGACTGGATGATCTTGATGGCTCTTCTGTGCCTATGAATGATCTTTTTATTTGGAGTTGGAGACTTCTGAGCTTTCTTCCTCCTTAATACTTGTCTATATGATGACTGGGGAATGGGTGACATCATGGCTTATGGGACACAATTCAGGAAACTTAGGTCAAAAAACTGACTATGTTGAAGATATGTATGAAATATTGTTTTTCATGTTTCCTCTCTGAGACCTATCTTCCCCACACTTATCAGAAGGCTGAAATTCTCTTCCTTTTCCTCCTTTTCCCCTGTCTTGCCTGTTTGGATTTGATTGCTTTTAGGAACAAGGTCTGCTTTTTATGATGTGGTCCAAAAATCAGTAGGGTCCTTAGACACACAAAACAATAACACATTTTAAAATTGTAATATTATTAGAAAAAGAAGTCACATACTGTGAATTATATATACACAGCCTGTTAAGAGTTTGGTAAGGAAATGTCTCCCTCACATCCTGAAGATACTATTTTATCATCTTTTTGCAGTTCTGTGAAGTATGTCTTATTGCCCTGAAAACTGCTAAAACCAGCAGTCCACTATTTGCTTGAATCTACTTCCATCTGTTGGCAAAAGTGTAGATTGCACTTTGGGAAAACATCTCATAATACAAATATTTGATTTGGGTTTCCTGAGAAAATAGACAAAGACTAGAAATCCTGAACAGCTGTCATGTTTCAGATTTTTCTCATAACCCGTTAAATGTCTTTATGGTAAACTCTTATACCTTTTAAAATTCTTTATTTAACTATTAGAACAAAACATGCAAACTATCATACAGACTCGCCGTTGTAAGGGACTGTGTCGGCCATTTTGTCTCATCATTGCTGTTGCGCCATTACCATCTTCTGAGCCACGGGGTGGTGTAAGACTGTCGGACTGTGTCAGCTGCCTGTTTTGACACTGCACCACTGCCTAAACTGGGCCTCAACATTCCGTTGCCGTGTAGAAGTACGCCCTGAAACATCCCCAAAAAAACCACAGTGTCTGCCCGAAGCTGGAACAACTACATCTTTTGTAACATCTACCAAGCTGCACTTGCGTGCAGGGCCGGGGGAAGAAGTCGGGACAAGGAGGACGTCAGGAGGCTAAAGGTGTCGCTGGCCGACCCCCCCCCCGGTACAACCACCATGAACACCTGGGCATGCGCACATGGACAGGGCGGCGAGTATGATAATGAGCTCCGTGGAAATGGGTGGACTGATTGTGGGGACTGGGATGATAAAAGGACTGTGTACTCTTCTCTCAGGGAAGAGAATCACCTGCAGGGATTCCCCCATCACCTGCACCGAGACTGAACCAACAGGATGCCGCTGGATTCGTGGTGGTGGTGGTAACTGAGCTTGCTGCATCTCTTCCGTTTGCTTGCTTAGCTGTTCTGACCTTTTCTGCTTCCCTCTGTCCTATTGCTATTACCTCTTTTTACAGGAATAAAGTTTGAAAGCTTGTACGGCATTTGACCTCATTTGTGTCTTAATCTCGCTCTTGGGATCATATCAAAACCTCCCCTGACATTGGATCAGGACACCCATGCATAAAGGAGGTCTTGCACAATTAAAAGTTGCCTTTTTTTCCCCCTAATTACATCTGTTGGTCTAATAAAAAGCTATTATCCCATTCCAAAAGCCTTGCACCCTTTATTTCTTAAAATCACCACAGCTGTACAGCAATCCTGCTGTAAGCTGTTGTACAGCTGTTATACAACATTCCTGTCTGCTGGCTCAGAATTTTAGGCAAGAAGCTTTAATTTCTTAAAACAATCATACCTTATGTATAGGTTTATGGGTATTACTATATCAAAGTATACTGTATATTTTTCATATTTTGGTGCCAGACAATCAAAAAATAAATTTTACTTTACATTAAACAGCTTGCAATGATTAACATGGTCTGATGAAGCAAACTAAATAATAATTGATAATCCAGCTGTTACCATCAGAAACTCCTGAGTTTGGTTCAGTATCAGTTTGTCTTATAATTTTAACGCTGCCTTCTTTAGGAAGACATTTTATCATGCACAATTGTTATGTACTGCAGAGCAACAGTTATGTTTGAGGCTTGAACAAAACTCCAGACTCTTCACTGCGATGATACTTTTTATACTTTCAGAGACGATACTTACACGCTGTCCAGGAGTCCAGGTCAGACCTCAGACTCTTCATTCCACCTTTATCTGGTTTTGATATTGGCAGTTACATTCTCTCTGAGTTTTGCCATCCCTTGCCTTATTGTGATGCCTTCCTTGTCTGTTTAGTCTCTAAAATACCTTTTTCTCTTGATATTCCTCCTCTCATTCTCCATAAATTTCCCCTAAGTCTGTATGGAAATATCTCTTTTTTTTAACTTTTGCATCTTCCTGTAGGTGATATCATATCCTACCTTGATCTTTACAGCAATAACTTTCCCAAAAAATATATTTTTCCCATTATGAGTCTGTTTACATCTAGGACATCAACTCTCCTGTTTGATTTCAGCCTAAATACAATACATTGTACACACTGACCTTCAATCTTCTCCTAACCTATCTTCATCCTCAGTAACCATAGACAACACCAAGGGATGTCACCCAGGGCATACAAGACTTGTAGAACCTTGGGCAAATGTCAAAGGTTCTCTTCACCTATCACAGGGCTACAGGCACAGATGTGTTTCAGTTTAGAAGGGTCCTTTACTTCATATGATTTCATTTATTTCCTGGGCTATTCAACATTACACTTCTACAGTGACACATGATTCAGTCTTGGTCCTTCACTCTTGTAGATATAAGCAAACCATTCTCAGAATACTGTTGTTTCCTCGTCTGCAGTATTTCAGGGTTAGACATTTTCTTCTCATTCTCAATATTGCTAAAGCTTCTTTGCAAATATCTTCCTTGCCTGATACTTTAAGTATTTATGTAGTTTTTGGTAGTGCTGGGTTCCTCACTGAAACTGGTCCTATGTGAATGTATACTAAGATCATCCATGCCTTACAGAAATCATAATTGAAGTGGGAAAAAGGAAGCAAAAAGAAAAACAGGTAAGGTAACTTTAACAAGATCGCCAACAGAGAGAGAGAAAGAAACACTACTTATTAATGATTTTAATAATCATGGTCACTTTGAATCCCTGCTCTGCCATACCAAGTTTCAAACATTTCAAGATCTACTTGATATTTGTTGCTCAAAGATAGCAACCTTCCTGACATGGCTTGGTGGAACAATCCAGGAAGACTTTTTCACAGGGGAGCTAATGGTTACCTGCAATTAGATGTCTATCCCAATCTATAGACTCTGATTCTTTACCCATCCATTATGCAATACTATGGAAGAACAATATTCCATTCTGCTTTTAAACCTCTTTTCCTTTAAACACAAGGAAGAAGATAGCTTCAGAGTTGTATGTATGTCTTTGACTAGTACCGTAAACTTTTCTTCAAATTTCATCAAGTCCTAAGACATTTTGTGCTTCCTATGAAAAAAATCAGCATTATTTGCTGTCCAATTTAGGAAACATAAAATATGATCATTTTGAAACATAGAACACAACATTTTGTGTCATCAGACTTGCAAATAGACTGTGATTTAGAAAACAAACAAACAGAAAAGCTTTGGTGTGTTTCCAAATTGTCTTGGAAAGATGAGACCAGTGATCTCTGGATCACATTTCAAATTATTTTCCTTACTGAATTATTATGTGATTATTGTTTAGAGATGATTGGTTGTTGTCTGGTGATGCTAATTATTTTATTCTTTTGGAGAAGAGAATATATTAAAAGCTGAGAGCTGTTGCTTCTATTTTTTGTTTTCCTGAGATTAAAGAGCATCTCCAAAAAAAAAAAAAGTTTTTTTGTAGGATTCCGAGATTGCATCTGCTCTAATTGTAATTTAATTGCCACTGATAACTGCCAGCTGTCCAATGTGAAAGAAAACTATTAGCAGGTCTGCCAGAAGAAAGGAAAATTCTGTCTTGTGAAATGGTGAGATTCAAGTTAACAGAATTTGCTTTTGCTCTTCACCAAAGAGAATAGAAACAATTCATGCCTACCTGAATTGGTTCGGTTCCCTCTGATTGGAAACAGTGACTTAAATCTCAAACTTTTTCCTTCATAAGAATGTTCTGAGGAGTTTTGTTGCAAAGATAACTTTTCATCTTCACAAAACTGACTTTTCCACCGATGGACTTATATTGACACTGTATGAATGAATACAGCTGAAATTAAACTGGCCAGTATTCATAACCTCAGAGGACTCACCACAAAATGATTGCTGTATTATGACAGACAGAAAAACTGGAGCCCAGATCTCTCTCTTCCTACCCTGGGGCTCCCATTGCTATTCTGGAGAAGATTCATACACTCACTCCTAATCACTCTTACTAAGATAGACCTAGACCCCTTAATTAAGTCCCTCAACACAAAGGTGAGATGCACAGCAACAAAATTCCCAGAGCAGAGGCTGCTGGACAAAGAGAAGTTTATGTCAGTTAGTAGGAACTGTCAGATGTAGACCTGGCAGCTAGGTCAGGCATAGGCACCTCAGCCAGCCTGAGTCACAGCTTGAGAAATGACACCCACATTTGGGCATTTAAGCTATTTGACCACAGACAAGTGGAGAATTTAATTTTATTTTTTTTTTTAAATAGGAAAAACTACTGTTTTTAAATACCTTGCTGGATTCTGAGCCCCAGCATAGTTCCATTTGCTTTGACAGCTGACTGCATTTTTTTAATTGCCTTTGGCTGACTTCCAGTTCCTTGTCCTACAGGTGTTTTTTTTGAGAGCAATCCCTTCTGAGGAATGAGCAAACCCTTTATATTTCTAAGGTACAGGAAAGACACCCTATAGGTTACTTGTAGAAGCTTATCAAGTGTCAGAAGTTTTATGCCAAGCCTGTTAAGGTGGTTCAGTTTTTCTGAAATACTAACGGAAGGAAAAAAAAAAAAGCACAGCACTTCTGTGTGGCTTTTTGATCATCTTGGTCAATCTTACAAGTTTCCCCATTGCCCCTATCTGGTACTTTTTGCTGAAGTAGTTTTCTGCCAGTTTGAACTGAATTGGCTAAGAAATGGGGTTCCAACAGATGCAGGCAGGCAGGCAGTGAGTAAGAGGGGTCTGATGGTAGGAAGCAGATCTATTCCTCTTAGGTCAGTCCTGCTACTGGGAACAAGCCAGAGGAATAGAAATGAATTGTGTTTAGGAATCCAGATAAACTTTTCTCTTATTGGAAAATTTATAGTAACCCTATTATTGATTTAAGAAGGAAATGAAAGGCAAAATATTTGATAAAGTGCAACTGTTATAGCTTGTTCCTAGAGTTGTTTTTAGCTTTTAAGGAAATACAAAGTGAAGTTGTAATCCTATATAAGCATGGCTGACGTAAGCTTGGTGAAAATAAGTCATACTAAAACTTACTGAACAATATTATAATGAGTCACTTGGAAAACAGGACATAAAATTCATAAAACATGGTGCAAGAGTAATGTTTTAAGAGGTATTTTGTCATATTTTTTTTCCCTCAGGTGACATTTCTGGGGATAATACTTGTTCTGTTTCTTCCAGGTAAGGTTAAGATAAACATGGTAAAAAAATTGCTTTAGTTTTGGAAAGAAGGTATGTTAGCTCTACCTCTTTACTTTTGCTTAAGTAAACCTGTGACCTCCTATAGTAATAATAATAGTAATAATTAGTTAAGAATTATGTATAATACATAATATATATTATGCACATAATATATTAATGAATAATATAATATTATTAATAATATATTGATGCATAATATATGGTAATATATTAATATAATATGTAATTACATATATATAGTAATTATAATAGTAATTATAATTAGTTATAGTAGTAACTAATCAGAAAGGGCCATACCTAACTTCAGTGTGATGTGATGGCAAGCCAAATACTGAGTAGATGTGTTGAGTCTTCCACAGATCTTTAACCACCACGCTAGCTAAACAGTGTTCCGTGTTTCCTCCAGCTTTAATCTGTTGTTTGAAACAGTACAAAGATTAGAGCCTCCAATTCTTCAGTGTTTTCTGTGTGAGTAAACTACAGTGCCTGGGCTGATTAGAGAGAGACTTAGAGCAAGAAGAGGCCTTGATTTGTTAATTAACGGTTGGACTAGATGATCTTCAAGGTCCTTTCCAACCTAGATGATTCTGTGATTCTGTAATTATTAGTCAGATATCAAGTAACATTATTGTCTCCTGGAAATTTCAGGCTATGAAGGCCATTGCAACTACTTTTAGCCACAAGAACAATTTCATTCTATTTTATTCTTTCTTTTTTAATCTTAGTTCCCGGAAAATGGGAAAGGCATAACAGGTAGAAATCCTTGCTGTTTACCAGTGTGCACTGTTGCAGAACCATGTGCACTAGAGCTGGAGCTGCAAAATAAGAGGCAGCGGATGCTCTCTGTAAGAAAAACAGCTCTGCCACAGCGCTAAAAGTTCTTGAGGTGATGTGCGTGTTATGAGTGTGTATTTATACATCTAGGAGCATGTCTCTCTTCCCTGCAGAAGAATATAAATCGTCAGGTGTGAAAATCCATGAAATAATCTGTGAGATTAGGCATTTTTTGCAAAATTCTCCTCGGTTTCTTGATGCTCACTGTGCTCCTTCCCACTAGATGGCACCAAGCATCTGCTCTCTGCAACGCCTGGCTCACCCTCCCTCCCTCCGGGGGCTGTGTATCAACACAGATCCATTTTTATGCCTAGCAATAAACTCCCAAAATTCACCATTCCTACATGAATACCAAACCAATTCACTCCGTTTCTCCCATGCCGAGGCTCGTAGGTAAACAGCAAGGCCACAACGAACATTGGGGATGGTGACAAAACACCCTTGTACCGGGTCTGGCTGAGCCAGAATTGGTTTTCCCCTGTAGCAGCCCTCATGGTGCTGTGTTTTATGTTGGGAGCTGGCAGGGTGTTGATAGCACCCTGGTGGTGTGGCTACTGCTGAGTAGTGCTTACACAGCACCAAGGCTCTTTCCGACATTTTCCCCCCCCACAGTGGGACGGGGTGGGCAAGATCTTGGGAGGGGACACATCCAGGACAGCTGACCCGAACTGACCAAAGGGATATTCCAGACCATATGACGTCTGCTCAGTATAAAGCTGGGAGAAAGGAGGAAGGGGGTGGGGTCACCCTTGGTCCTCTGAGGCAACCCCTACGCGTATTGGAGCCCTGCTTCCTGAGAAGGCCCGACATCGCCTGTTCATGGGAAGTAGAGAATAAATCTGTTTCTTTTTTTGCTTCCGCACACGGACCTTTGCTTCGCTTTGCTTATATTAAAACTGCTTTTGTTTTACCCACAAGGGTTGGTTATTTTCTTTCCCCTTTTTGCCCTGTTGAGAAAAAAGGGGAAGGGGGGGGAAGTGATAGAGTGACTTGGTGGGTACCTGGCACTTAGCCAAGGTCAAACCACCACAACCCTCAAGGCTTGTCATCACCTCTGGAGCTGATCTGCAGAGCTCAGTACTTGATTGAGCTGAGCAGGCCCAGAAACAACACAGCTGCATGATCACACTGCTCTGAATAATATTTATTTACTAATTGTTTCCCTGGGTGCAACATCTCATCAAGCTGGTGGGATTGCTGGTCCTGAGCTAACTCCCAGGGCCCCTAGAGCTCCATGGCTCCCCAGTAGCTCTCAGTGGCAAATCTCAGAGAGCCATTCAACAGCTTTTGCTTGCAGAGAGATGCTTAGAAGATGCACTGAATCTATTCCTTTCCAAATCTCAACAGGAGCCCACATGCTGAGATTTTTCAATTACACTTCATTTGCCTCACCTGCAAAGGAAAGTCTTTTGCTCTTTTCATCAATAGCAGTAACTGCAAGCCTGTCCCTGCTGTCTAAGTAGCGATGTGGAAATGGCACAGCTTTGAAGTGGTGCTCCCTACTTAGGGAGTACCTGTTTTGCAGAGACTTTGTAAGACTGAGGCTAGTCCAGCAGGATTTTTTCCTTGTATGTCCCCTAAGGGATAAAGGAGTACTACTGATCCTCACCAAGTGAAGGGAATGGGAGTTTTGCTACTGAATATGGACAGGTATAATCATTGCTGAGACTGTGGAAAAGGAAAAGAGGTTACAGCAAGGCAGAACTGTGCAGATTCTTTCATCTCCTGATTTGCAGTTGAAAACACAAGGTATGTGTACTCTGTGTACAAAACATAGAATCATAGAAATCATAGAATCATTTAGGTTGGAAAAGACCTTTAAGATCATTGAGTCCAACCATAAACCTAATGATGCCAAGTCCATCACTAAGCCATGTCAGTGTTCACGGTGAGAGGAGTCCTAGGATGGGACTGAAGACGGAGATAAACCATTGTGAGAGATGAAAAACCAGGCCTGCGAGAAACTAAGAAAAACAGCCTGAGAACGAGATAAAAGTCGAGGCCCTCGGAGTTAAGGAATGCCTCAAACACTCACAAGATGAAACTATAGTCATGGGGTGGATGGTGCGGAGGTCAAAGATGATAAGGCTGTCCCAATAACACAAGATGCAGCTGGAGGGGGGAGCCCTGTGGAGACAGGACGGATCTGCTCTGGTGCATCTGGCCAAATTTAAAGGGCCATCTGTCCGGTGAATGACCTTTGCTTCATTATCCACAAAATGCATATTAAACTTAACACCCCTCAATATGCTAACGAGGGCTAACATGATCATGCTAATTACATCATCCCATGAAGCACCTTACCCCTCCTCGTACATGGGATACGTAGGTATGTGGATCGACCTAGGGGACGGACCCAAGGAAAGTGTGTATAAATCGAGGGGGTGGAAAGAAGGGGGGGGGGGGGAGAGTGCAGTGAAGTGAAGAAGACGGATGCAAGTGAAAAAGATGGATGCCTTCTGTGCCTCCTGGAACCCTCGCTGGCGGGATCGACACAGAAACCCAGACCAGTGATATGTATTTCCCTATTCCTTCTATCTCACTCCTTTCCTTTTTCCCTTTTTCCTTCAGTACCATTAAGAAATGCAAAGCATATTTTATTGCTTGCCACAGCTTGCTATATACTTAGCCAATTATCGTGTGTTCAATTAG
This sequence comes from Bubo scandiacus, assembly GCA_017315185.1. NCBI lineage: Eukaryota > Metazoa > Chordata > Aves > Strigiformes > Strigidae > Bubo > Bubo scandiacus. Next base: position 124,354 of record MU210471.1, read on the forward strand.
TACATTGTGGGTAGTTAATAAATGTTTGGACTTTGAGACTTGTTGTCCGCTCCATTGGGGATTTGCGAATCTGAGTCACTTGTCTCCCTCATCTGAGCAGGACGTGACAATATTGTAGATGGAAAAGAAGGTAAAACCATTCTGGGCAAGGGTGGATTTTTCCTCAGATCAAAGTTTTGTACCATATGGCCACAGAGAATATGCTATAAAAACACTGTCTCCCAGTATTATACCTGCAAAACAGGATGAAAGCTGTAGGAGTCTGGGCCGCGCTGGGGAAAGTTAGTGCAGGCAGAAGAATGCAAGGATGAAGACAAGGCCAGCAAAATAAGGCTGGCAAAAACACACAAGATAGCAGATAAGTGAGAAACACCTGTGGTCAGCAAAAGCACACAAGTCTGAGCAAAACAGGGTATGAGATAAGGGAGTTTTTGGCAAGTTTTGGGCTTTACGTGCTAATTGCAATTAACCAATGCAAATGCTTGTAGAGGAGCATGAAGAGCGCGTGTAGATAACCTGTAGCCTATTAGAAGATAGATGAGTGCGTGTACGGAACTTAGTAGAATATAAATGTAACCAGGATTGGGAAAATAAAGGTGGACGATCTGATCATCACATTGGTGTTGTGTCGTTCCTGTTCCTGCACGGAGAAATAAGGACCCCGGCTAATGGTGACCCCAATAAATGGTGACCCCGACGTGCCAATGTGCCGATGTGCTGACGTGGCGGCATGCCGATGTGACCTGCTATCAATGTGAGTGATTTATTATCGACATGATTTACGACGTGATAGAATCGTCTGAACAGAAGCCGGAGGAAGGCGGGGGCTGTCGGCCGGCGTTACTGGAGGTAAGCCGGGCTGCCCGAGAGAGGCAGGAGCGGATCCGCGCTAAGCCGGGAAAGTAGGGGCTTAGATACCGACAGCATGGGGTTCGCTGCATCAGCGACAGAAAAGGCTGCAGTTCGAAGTTTGATGCAGCTCGCAGAGGAGACAGAGGTGGATCTCAAGGAAGGGGATTTAGCCACGCTGCTTCTCTGGTGTAGACGTAGGACATTAATCACTAATACTGATCAGTTGTATGATGAAGAAGTTTGGAAATCTATTGGGACTGATTTGTGGGAATCGATTCAAGCAGGGAAAAAGGAAGCGAGAAAATTAGCACCTACTTATCGAAGTGTGCGAGTGATATTGGAAGCAATGAAAGGTCGGGCTTGTGTTGCTGCTGCTGCTGCTGCTCGTGCGATTGCTGCCGCTGAGTGGAAGGAGAGTGACAAGGAGGAGAAAGAGAAGGAGGAAAAGAACTTGTTATTTGATGGTATGCCTGCGTCCTGTAAAGTTGTGTGTCCCGTGTCAGAAAGGGAATTTTGGGCAGGTCCTAGGATTGAGATCGAACCCTGGGTGCCGCCAACAATGCCCTCTGCCCCACCTTTGACTGGTTCACCTCCTCCTGATACTTTGTCGAATTCCATAGACCCAGTTAAAGTGCTGCTCCCTATGGATGTGGATGATGAGTCGTCTCGAGCAGTCTATCGTAAACCTCATTCTGAACAGCTTGTTCGTCTGTTAAAAGAACAAGAGAAAGCAATGTCTGACCTTTTGGATGAAACGCAACGGCTAGATCGTGGGTCAGCCAAACAGGCTATTCGTGAGGCTCATCAAGCCATAAGGGATGGTTTGAAAGCAGTCGAAGAGAGCGTCTGTGGGCCAGAAGCTAGGGGTGCGCCCGGTGGGCAAAATAATTCTGAGAGACCCCCACAAGAGACTCAGATTACCGAGGAGAAATTGAGAGAAGGAAAAAAGAGCCAGAGCTTGGGTAATGCAGCTGTTAGAGGACGGAGAGATGACTCCAGAAGAGGTGGATAGTTATCTGAGAGGTAAATTTGGAAATGGGCTTACATCAAAGGAACGGAGAGCATACGCAAAATATAAAGAGTTAGAGAAGGGAGGAGGGGAAGTTAGTTCAACGACTCCATTAAAACGGGTTGCTGGATGGCTGCAGGGCAAAGACGAAAGAAAAGGACATGAAAACAATGCCGCTTCTTCGGCATCCAGTCCTCCCGTGCCTGATCCGCCCCCCCAGCAGGACCCTAATTATACTGTCGGGCAGAGATGGAAGGGGGTGATTGAACGTGCAGATATAGAAGGGCAGATGCTGCCACCTAGTGTCATTGCAATGCCAGTTGTCGTGCAAGGGAACCAGCGGGTGTGGCATCCATTTGACTGGAAGACTGTGAATCAGTTACAAAGAACAGTCATGGACTTTGGCTATGATAATAAACAAGTTATGACCGTGAGACAATCTTTTTTTCACAATCAAGATTTAGTGCCGACTGATATCAGAGCACTTCTGGAGATTATTCTTCCCCCTACTGCTTTTATGATGTTTAAAGATAGATGGCAGGAAAAATGTGAGATTGCAATGGTAAACAACCTCCATCAGTTGGATGGACATGATCCTTTAAGATTTGCTACACTTGATCAACTTATGGGGACAGGACAGTATTGTAATGGAGCAGCACAGGCAGCCTTGCACCCTCGTATAACACAACACTCTCAGGCACTGGCCTTAGAGGCACTGCAAGAGCTGCCTCAAATTGGAAAACCGAGACTGCCTTATCATCAAGTGAAGCAAAAGCCAGATGAGCCATATATGCAATTTATTGATCGATTGAAAGAGGCACTGGATACTGCACCTAATCTTACACCTGATGCTAAAACAGCGGTGGGGAAAGATTTGGCATATCAAAATGCAAATCAAAGATGCCAACAAGTGATTGCCAGTCTCCCACGAGGTGCTAGCCTGACACAGATGGTTGAGGCATGTTCACGACTGCCACCATTATTGGAAGAGAAAGAAAAGTCTACTATCCCTACTATCCACGCAAGAGCTCTTGCTGCAGCTTTAAGACCTGTTACAAGTCAGGGAAAAGGAGATCCTGGACTTAAAAATGCTAGGAAAAAGGAAGGGTGTTTTTCATGTGATTAACTTGATCATTTTAAGCGACAATGTCCTCAGGCAAAGAAAGCTACCATAACAAGTGCCATTTGCCGGTACCTGTAACCGATGTGATAAATTTGGGCATAAGGCCAGCGAGTGTCGATCAAAATTCAAGAAAGACGGGAGCCCCTTGCCGGGAAACTCCTCGCAGAGCGCCTTTCCGGGGGGCGCCAAGACACTCAAATTCCCCCAAGTGGCGGCTACCTTGACGAGCTTTCAGCAGCCACCCGAGGAAGTGCAGGCCTCGATTTGGCCGTGGGAGTCGACATCACGATAGTAGATGATTCAGTGCATGTAGTTCCTTCCGCAGTTACAGGACCGTTAGGACACGGACTTAGTGCATTATTGATAGGACGATCCTCGGCATCGAAGCAAGGAATTATGATTATTCCTGGATTAATTCATTCTGATTATACTGGACAAATTGGGATAATGGTGAGAATTCTAAACCCTCCAGCCACATTGCATAAAGGTGACCGTATTGCTCAATTAATCCCGTTTCGAGCACATGTTATTAAGAGTCAAGATCGCGAAAGAGGTGATCAAGGATTTGGGTCTACTGGACCAGTGACTGTTGCCTGTTCACAATTGATCACCAACAATAAGCCTATGAGAACAGTCACAATACTTGGGAATGATGGAGTTAAGATCCGCTCTGAACAAGTCACGCTTGACACTGGAGCTGATGTCACCATTATACCATATGCTGCATGGCCATCTTCTTGGCCTTTGATTATGGCATCCAACACGGTTGTAGGAATTGGAGGAGCATCCCCTACACAGCAAAGTGCACATTTTGTTACCATTATAGATGACAAAGAAGGTCTCAGAGCACAAGTGAAACCATATGTACTGCATACGACACTCTGGTTATTAGGGCGAGATGTCTTGTCTCACTGGGGATGTGTATTACAAACGCCTTTTTAGGGGCGGCCATTGTAGCGAGCGACCCCCGTCCTGTTTTAAAACTGAACTGGTTAACTGATACTCCTGTATGGGTGGAGCAATGGCCGCTACCAACTGAGAAGCTCGCTCATTTAAGGGATCTCGTGCAAGAACAATTGAATGCTGGACACCTTGTCCCTTCTACCAGTCCGTGGAATACACCTGTGTTTACCATCAAAAAGAAGTCTGGAAAATGGAGACTGTTCCAAGATCTTCGAGCAGTTAATGCAGTTCTGCAGGACATGGGAGCACTTCAGCCAGGATTACCCAATCCATCCATGCTCCCTCAGGGCTGGGAAATTGTGGTTATTGATTTGAAAGATTGTTTTTTTACAATACCTTTGCATCTGGAGGATTATGAAAAATTTGCCTTCTCTGTCCCTTCTACAAATAGAGCAAAACCTTCTGAGAGATATCATTGGGTAGTGTTACCACAGGGTATGAAAAATTCTCCCACAATATGTCAATGGTATGTGGATTTAGCTCTATGACCCTTTCGAGAACATCATATCGACTGTATTTTGTATCACTATATGGATGATTTGTTGCTTTGCCAAAAAACACCCATCTCTGAAGAATTGATTCAAGAACTGATAGAAGCTCTAAATATAATGGGACTTGTTGTGGCCCCTGAAAAGGTACAACGGACTGAGCCATGGAAATACCTAGGGATGACTTTAACTGAATCCACTGTTAGGCCACAGAGGCTATCAATAATACAGAAAGTGGAGACATTAAATGATCTACAGAAATTGGTGGGAGATATTCAGTGGATCCACAGTATTTGTGGCATTACTAACACAGATTTACAGCCTTTATTTAAGTTGTTGCAAGGAAATTGCAATCCTCAAGAACCGAGGTCTCTAACAGCATCAGCTGAACACGCCCTGGATAATATTTCCCTGAAATTGAGTGTTAATTCTGCAGCTCGTATTGACCCTGTTCAAGCATTACAATTGTTTGTATATAATACAGAATCAGAAGTATCAGCTTTTTTAGGACAATGGTGTGAACAACAGTCTAATCCCCTCAGAATTATTGAATGGTTATTTTTATCGGCCAGAGGACATAGAACTATAACATCACGTGTGGATGCGATAGCAAGTATTATTCGAAAAGGTGTTCAGCGAGCAATATCTATTGCTGGAAAGGAACCGGATCGAGTAGTTGTGCCGTATGCACTGGACCTAATTTAGGCTATGTGTGAATCATCTATGTCCTTCTCACTGGCTGTGATGAACAAATCCTATCAAATTGACACCCATTATCCAAAGCATCCACTATTTAAAACTGCTTTAACAATGACTGCTGTTCCTGTCATTTGTCGACAACCTTTACAGGCCTTAGCAGTATTTACAGATGCCAGCAGCAAGACCGAAACGGCAGGATTTGTTTGGAAGGAGAATGGAATATGGCAATCAGAACACTTTGTTTGCGATACATCTGTACAGATTTTGGAGCTTAAAGCAGTGATTTCTGTGCTTAACCACTGGAACATTCAAGACTTAAACACTGTGACTGATTCTTTATATGTGGCAGGTGTAGTACAACGAATCGAAAGGGCCTTGTTAGGACATGTAAACAATCCCACCCTTTTTCAGGCTTTTGTCGACTTACGAAATACTGTTAATCATCGTACGCATCGGGTTTTTATCATGCATATAAAGAGCCATACTAGGCTCCCTGGAGGTCTTGTAGAAGGCAACGCTCGAGCTGATCAGTTGGTTGCCTCTTTAGCAGACACGCATAACATTGTTCCAGAAGCCTATAAATCTCATGCCTGTTTTCACCAGTCTGCAACTGCATTATGCACGCAATTTAACATCCCTAAGACCCAAGCACGGGCGATAGTGGCTGCTTGTCCAGACTGTGCCACTCTCACACCGCTACAGGACGGTGGTGCGAATCCTCGTGGCTTACAGCCACGGGAAGTTTGGCAAACTGATATCACTGTATTTCCACCTTTTGGGCGTCTTCGCTACTTACATGTGTCAGTGGATACCTGTTCCTCATTTATATGGGCCTCTGCTCATGCTTCTGCCTCGGCAGTAGCAGCTCGTCAACATTGGACGCAAGCGATGGCGGTTATGGGGTGTCCAAAGAAAATTAAAACTGATAATGGTCCTGCATATCGGGCAGCCTCCACCACTGCCTTTTTACAACATTGGGGAATTCAGCTTCTCCACGGAGTACCACACAACTCTACTGGGCAAGCAATCGTTGAGCGCGCCCATCTTATATCGAAACATCACCTTGTTATTTTGAAAAAACAGGGGGAGACAGGGGGTTCCCCTCATGAGATATTGGCAAAAACATTATTTGTTTTAAATTGGCTTAATATACGTGGAGGGCAAGATGAACCGCCTGCGCGAATACATATGCAAACAAACAAGCATGATTATTCTTTTCAAAAAATTCAAGTGCAACTGTATTCCCCTCAATCTGGGCAATGGGAGGGACCTATGCAGTTGCTAACTTGAGGAAGAGGTTATGCTTGTGTTTCCACAGGTAGCGATCCACCCAAATGGGTCCCCGCAAAGTGGGTGAAACCATGGATCGCAAAGAATGACGACACCAACCCTGCGTCCCGAGGCACTCCAGAGACACCAACATCGATTGAACTTGGTCCTGACGCCGTTGTTAACGGCACTACATCCAGCAAACAGTGAAGCTCTGTGTCTTTTACCGAATCTGCAGTCATTTTATGCGGTTATTCGAACACAGCCGCTCACCATAAAACAGCTTGAAGAACATGACACAGCTTGTACGGAACATGGTCTAAACTGTCGACCTTGGGTTTTTATACATTGTGCATGGTGTGACAGGGGAACTTGGAGAGTCACGCGTGCGCATGATCGGGAAAGTGTGTATAAATGTCACTTGTGTGCTGACCGGATTATCTTTTACACCGAAGCAGATTGGTTGTCTGATTTTATAGGTAGGTCAGTATATCAGCGATTAGAGTTTTTAGAGAACAACAGCAGTTTTCTAGGGCTTTAAGCCTAATTGAAGATCTTGGGCAAAGAGTTTTAGCAGAAATTAGTTTTGAGTTTTGTAAACGCTTAGCTTTGCAATGTATTAGGCAAAATAATAAGGTAGTGGACAGGAGCTGTGGTGTTGGAATTAACGTTCCTTGAAGTTGGCAGGTGCACAAGGATAAGATCACGCGGATCTGTTCGAACCTTTGACGACACCTGCAACGACAACGTACAGCTACCTTCATTAGCCACTGTTATAGCTACTCCTTTCTTCTTTCCGCAAGGAATGGCTGCCATAGATGCAAAAATATATACGTAGATTAGCATGTTGGAGTGAAAAGCCATTTAATCTAACTTCGCAAATGCTGAGTGCGCTGCTTACTGATGTTGATAGTGTTAGGCATGCTACTTTGCAAAATCGTGGTGCTGTAGATTTTTATTATTGGCACATGGTCATAGATGTGAAGATTTTGAAGGAATGTGTTGCTTTAATTTGTCTGACCATTCGCAGAGCATACACCAACGATTAGCGAAAATGCAAGATAACATGAAGCATATTACAGAGGGACATGGTCCTTTTTCAGATTGGCTCGTTGGTCTCGGACTGAGAGGTTGGTTACAAACATAGGTCAAAGGAGCATTGATGGTATTGATAGTATCACTGCTTTTGATGTTGATTCTTCCTTGCTTGTTCCAATGTTTGCAGCGGATGCTGCAAAGTTTGGTTGAGCAAATAACAAAAAAGGGGGAGATGTAGGAGTCTGGGCCGTGTTGGGGGGAATTTAGTGCAGGCAGAAGAATGCAAGGTCGAAGACAAGGCCAGCAAAATAAGGCTGGCAAAAACACACAAGATAGCAGATAAGTGAGAAACACCTGTGGTCAGCAAAAGCACACAAGTCTGAGCAAAACAGGGTATGAGATAAAGGAGTTTTTGGCAAGTTTTGGGCTTTACGTGCTAATTGCAATTAACCAATGCAAATGCTTGTGGAGGCGCATGAACAGCGTGTGTAGATAACCTGTAGACTATTAGAAGATAGATGAGCGTGTGTATGGAACTTAGTAGAATATAAATGTAACCAGGATTGGAAAAATAATGATGGACGATCTGATCATCACATTGGCGTTGTGTCATTCCTGTTCCCGCACGGAGAAATAAGGATCCCGGCTAATGGTGACCCCGACAGAAAGCACTTTACTTCAAAATGTGGTCAGTGCTGAAGACAGGTGTCATGTGAGGATCAATGAATAAAATGCATGAATAACACTCCTTTTTCACAGGAAGGTAGACTCCATTTTTAGGAATTACTTATGGCACTAAGTTACATTTTTTGCTTTGAATCAGTTTTGCTTCCCTCACAACTCTCCAGCTACAACCACTGTAGACTGCTAATTATCACAGAAAATCCTAATTGGAACCAACTTCTGTCAAGAAAAAAACTAGGGCTAATTTTGTACTGGATGAGTCCATTTATTTCACAAAAAAACCCCTACTCATTATATCTGCTTGTTCATGTGAATCAGTATTTTGGAATGTCCTTCATGTAAAGTATTTAATGAGATTATTTTGATTTCACACCAAAAAAAACACAAAAACCCACCACCACCCAACAACAAATATCTCCAACACAAAACCTGATTCGACATGTCCCTTTCCCTCATTTTTTTTGTGGCAAAATATCCTATTCTGTTCCTCAGAGGCTTTAGACTACTCTGCTCACAACAATAGCTGGGCTCCTTACAGTAGCGCATTAAGCAACATGACTGTACCGTCACATATTGTTTCTCTTTCATCGTCTTCCCTGAGGGAAATGTAGCATATGCAATGGAGAGACTCCTTTTGCTCCAGTATTCTCTACTAATTGGCTTTTCCTAAACAGTGAAGGCATCATGCCCAGGAATATCACATTACTGTAGAGCAGCTGAGAAGTGACATGAAATACCTGAGGCCTGATCACTGTTTGTCGGGAGGAGACAGAGTCTCCAGGCGTTTTCAGTTTTTCACCTTTATCTCACGATGAAACTTTACATTATTACAGTCAAAACCAAGCACAATATTTTGATTACCTTTAAATTGTTCATTTTCCTTTATGGAATCTTTCTGAATACTCAAAACCAGATCTGAAGTCCTTTCTGAAATGGAATTTCCATGCAACTGATTTTGTTACACATCAGTTCTATTATACTTGGCAGGTGATCTTTTGCCCACTTTTCTCTGTAAATTCCTTGAGAGTTTTATAGACAATGCTTGAAATGGTAATTCAGATGCTCTGAAATGAAGCTGGTAGTCAAATGTAAAAATCTGGAATGCTGTATCATTGTATACAGACCATTTCAACAGTTCGTGAGAATAAAAGCACAGAAGTAGTTCATCAACAAAGTGCTTTTTGAAAAACAGCCAGTGTCTGCCAGACAAACAGGATGATTTTGATCCAGTACTGTACTGTGTTGTATTTCTTTCTGCAATCTGCTCTTTTTAAACATTTCTGAGTTGGTTCCAGTGGTATTATGCCCTGATCTATCGCATAGATTTTACCTGTTAAATGAGTGAAATTTAATTCTCTTTTTCTTTCCCTCATCCCTTGGACTTTTCTATCATCTCATGATGAAGTTTCTGGATTATTTGACTCTGATCTTGGTTTGAAGAGCAAAGATGCTTATTCTTTCTTTCCTACTGTTACCCCGAACAAGAGGCCTTGTTCAGAGTTGCTCAAATTGTATGTGCTTGCTAATTGAACAAGAGGCCTTGTTCAAGAATTGCTTAAACCATATGTGCTTGTTACCCATGGGAAAGAATGTATTGTTTACCAGGAACTGTAGGCCACAAAACCATTTCTCACCGCACATTGCAGGCCCCACAAATGCTTCTCATCACACCCAAGGCCATTTAGTGCATATTGTTATCCATACAAGTGTTTCTCATCAAACACAAGGACAAATTGGACGCACCAGATAGGTCAGCCTGTTCTTCAAAGCATCAAAAATAATTAGTAAGGAACTTCTAATCAGAAGCTACCGTCCTTGAAGAAGAGAAACATCCTGGGACATGGAAGCTTGTTAAAATTGTCTTACGTAAATAAGCTTAAGACCCCTGCCCAGATACAGACCCTTACCCTTTGAGCTTGTGCAGAAAGTTGACAAACCCACTGTATGTTACTAACCAATAAGGGATAGGAGCAATAAGCAACTAACCAATAATCATTATAGAAAATATGTAAACACATAGTTTGGAGTGTATAAATACTTTGTAATTCTTTGGTGAGATGTGCTTGATTTGTGGATGCTTTCCACCTAGCACCCTGCTCAGAATAAAGCAATATCTCCTCTCTAAACTAATTTCTGTTTTCAAGAGTCTTTATTTCAGGTAACACTACTATTCAGATCAAAAAAACAAGCCTGCTTATCAACCTGCTCTTTCCAGACAGGAATGAAATAATTTTTCAGCTCTGTAAAGTGATGGACCTTTCACTCATAACAACTTGAAATGGCAGCATAAGAATTAAGTATCTAATGCCAACAGAGTGGACTCAAGGCCTCTTAGAAACATAAGAAAATTCAATCTTACTTGTCCAGTTCGAGGGTCTGGACAAAACTCTTCCTGCTGAAGGAAAGGAGGCAAAAAAATGCAAAAGAACAGGGATCATAAAGGCAGATAAAAAGCTTGGAGTATCTTCAGCAGCAAGTCTGATTTTTCACAGCTCCTTTATAGATAGTGCAGAAAATTGCACAGTGGTCAGTTTGCTGCCCTATGATCTGCTGTCCTAAGAGTCATGCCTGTGAGTCCTGATCTGAACTAAACCAGAGGTGCCAGAAATACTGAAGGACCAGTTAGTATCGCAAGAACAACACATGTATCTGAAGTTATAAGGATCACTGCTGGGGTTTGTAGTAAAAGCAGACATCCTCTAGCTCTGTGACAAAGTTTTACTGGCAAGTTGATAAGAGACACAAAAATTTCAGTATCAATCTCCACACTGAAATGCAAAATAACTGCTCTTCTTTCATGTTTCGCATGTTTTTCCTATCCTATGAATTTTCCATTATATTTATTTACTTTTTTCATGGACAAAAAAATGCCATTAAAGGCTTTTGATTAAATAAAATATTTTTAAAATGTTGAAAGAAACCTCTAGAATTTATAATATAGGAAGTCTGTCAGTTCATACCCTTAGATCTTACCCTTTAAAAAGGTCTTTAGCCTATATTAATTACTACAGGTTGACCAAACAGGTGGTCAAAAGATGTTAGACAACAGCTGTGTAACAGGAGTGGCCTTTTCACTTTTACCGACTCCTTAAATCCTTTCTCCTCCCTTGCAGCATGTGAACATCATGTGCTCAAGGGAGCCTTGGGAAATGTGCCCAGAAGCAAACAGACTATTAGCCATGCCAGTAACTCATCTGGAAGAGAAACTAAGGACCGATTGGACATTTTCTGTCTGCCTAAATTGCATGTAACTTACTGTGCTTAAGTTTCATACAAAGGCATGGTTCATGCTTTAAAAAAAAAAAACGGGGCTGAGGGTCACCAGACTAAACAGAGAAAACTACATCTGACTTAGTCACTCTGTTACTGTAAAAACCAGCAGAAGAACTCGACGTAAGTAACCATAGGTTTTTAACCATCTCTCTGTGCACTCAGCCACAGCCTTACACAGCAACTTCCACACCTGCATCCCTGCAGTCTGCACACAGACACATGAAGTGTTGTCTCTAGGGAAGGAGGAAATGCATATGGGATTTCTATCCCCAGAAAGTTTGATGTCCTGACTTCGTGTAGGCTTATGGCAACACCTAGAAGCCCAAGTCATGGACAGGATTTCTATCACACTGCATTGGACACAGACAAAATAAAGATCTGCTCTCCAAAGGAACTGTCATGAAATGCAGAAGGAAAAGTGCTAGACGGCCTGTAAGTGCAACAGCTATAAAGTAGAAGCTATACCAGGAATGCTTTTAATTTCCATACCTACAGATAGTCACAGATCAAAATCAGACTGGCTTAGGTCTGTTTGGGACATATAAATTAACCAAAGCTAGCAAATTAAATACATTCCCTTGACATATTTGTTATAATGCAGAGTTATATTAGTGATCAGCTAAAAGAAGATCTTTGCCTTGAAGTAGTGTTCCTCTGTCATCTCACTCATTTCCTTCCAATGTTTTTCCTTCTTTGTATAAAAAGATATTTAATTCCTCACAACTATAAATCAAAAAAAATGGGCAAAATTTGTCATAGGATAAAATGTGATAGTATTCTGTTAGAGTTTCTTAGCATCTTTAAATCTGTATTTCAGTATTCATACTTTTTTTTGTTAATTTTATAAAATTGCACCCTTACATATTTAATGAAGTATTCAAAATGGTATTCTAAAAAAAAAAATAATTCTCTGTGGAATGGCTGGAAAACAATGAACATGTTATGAGCGATCCAGACCAAGGGGCCTCACTGTAACAACAAGCTGCAGCTGTGTTCAAGGACATAAGCAAGGCCGAGATAGATTTAGAAACTATATTCATGGTCAAGAGATAAGGAAGTTGGACTGTTGAAAACAGGGGGCCTACCTAGTAGGAGAGCAGCGTGTGGACACCACACCGGGACCAATCATAGAGGGCAGAAGGGCACGTGAACAAGTAGCTTTAGCCTATTAGCAATAAGATAGCGGTGCGTGAAGCTTGTGATAGTGTATAAATTGCTGTGTAGCCTTTAATAAAGTGGCATCAAATTGATCACATTGGTCGTATAAGTTGTGTCCGGGACGTCCGCGTCAGCAAGTGGCGCCTGAACAGGGACCCCCAAGAGCCTTATGAATAGTACATGGGATTTGAATACAGGGGAGTCGGGACCCTCTCGTCGGTGCTCTCCCGAGCAAGAGCAGACGGCTCAGAGGGCAGAAGCAGCCGTAGCAGGCGCTGCCCCGGCGCCTGGGAAGCCGCGCGCGCAATCGTCGGGAATCTCGCCCTGATCAGGTGAGCGGCTGGGGAGGAGATGGGGGCCACGCTGGGTAAAGAAGAGGCGGCAGTGGTTAAGCTCCTCCAACATATACTCTCTAAGAGAGGAGTATCTTATGATGAGGGGAACCTGAGGAGGGTGCTGTTGTGGGCTCAGCAGCACGGATTAATCCCCTCAGTGAGCGCAGCCTTTGAATTAACTACTTGGGAAAAGATCGGCGCGGCACTGTGGGATGACATTAGCTCAGGCTCTAAAGACAGTGGGAAACTCTCCACCGTGTGGAGATTGGTCCTAGAGACTCTGACAGAACTGAGAGCAGAATGGCAGACCCCCGCCTCCGCTTTCGCTGCCTTGTCAGCAGAGGCAGAACGCGCTGGCGCTCAGGATTCCGCTGCTGCTGGGACGTTCGCGGGATCCCTGGTCCCCAAGGCGGCTCCTAAAAGGAGGGACGGGGACACTGCACGCACAGCACCCATGCGGCAGGGAAGTCAAGAGCAAAAGTCAACAGATTTACCACCGCTTGAGTCCCCCCCCTCAAGCTCAAAGGAACAATCCCCGGAGCGCCCCGCCCCGCTCCCGCCGCCTCCCGCCCGACCCCGCGCCCGCCGCCACCGCCTCAGCCCTGCCCCCATCCTCGCCCCCGTCACCCCGACCGGTGCAGGAACAATCTCGTGATAGTTTACAAGATCCACACTTGCGAGAACTAACGAGAAAACTAGAGCAACTTGAGATCTGAATGAAGGAATCGGCTCAGCCTATTCCTCTGGCACCGCTGCCACCCCCTCCTCCAATTAACCCCTTTTTTCCCGTCACTGGGGGGGGGGGCGGTCAGGGGGAAACGGTGGCGATCGGGCCGCTGCCATTGTCGGCTCAAATGGGAGGGGGGGCACTGGGAGGCGCGGGTGGTAATGGTAATCCAGCACATCGATGGCGGGGAGTTACTCGGGATGCAATAATTGAGGGGCAGTTTAACGAGCTGGGACCAGTGGCGGTCCCGGTAACAGTAACCCCACACGGCAATGAGTGGGAGGCCTGAGACTGGAAAGTGATTAAGGAGGCAAAATTAGCAGTAACACAATATGGGTTAAAATCACCATATACTAATTCCGTAATTCAGCAGATTCTTACAGCACATTTATTAACTCCGTATGACGTGCGCATGATTATACAAACCTTACTAACAGCTTCCCAACAATTGCAATTTTTCCAACGTTGGCAAGTGGCCTGCGAGGCTGCGGCAGCCACACCCCGTCAGCAAGGAGACCCTCTATATGGGGTACAAGCTCAAATGCTGATGGGCGCAGGCCCTTTTGCCAACCTGGATTGGCAAGCAGGTTTTCAACTGGAAGTGTTAACGCTTAAACCAACAATTAGCCCTAAAAACGGTTTTAGCTGTACATGATGAGAAGGCGGCGCCAGCATTTACAGGAGCAAGACAGGGACCCACGGAGCCCTGTCCAAAATTTATTGATAGACTACATGCCGCTATTAATGGTAATCCTGACTTGAATGATGAAATGAAAGTTAAATCTCTTGATATGCTTGCTTATGATAATGCTAATGAGAAAACTAAGAAAGTCTTAAGTCTCTTACCCGCCTGCGGCTGAGCCCGGCACCACGCTCTCGGCGCCCCGCCCCCGCCAAAAGCGGCAGTTTTTACAGAAGCTGCTGACACTGGGGTGCAGCGCCCCTTGTCTGCCAACACCACAAAATCAATAAGCAATGGCTTTATATATTCTTAACAGTGTTTTGATGTTTGTAGTGTTTGTCATTTTATGTTGTGTGAGTAATAAGTGTAAGAGGCCTCTTTGTCTGATTGTTCTGCGGGTGTGAGGCGCAGCCCAGCGGCAGGTGCGGAGTGCGGAGTTCTCTGACAGAGCGTCCTAGTGCCCGCTGGGTCATCGGTGCAGCCTCTTTGTTCGGACTAAGTGTTTTAAGTGTCATAGGTGAAATATCTCCTCTAGCAGGAGGCAGTAATTCTGTGTTAATTGTTGTCTTGAATGTGGTTGTTCGTTTTACCAGCGGTCATAGATGCCGATTATGAAGGGGAAATCAGAATTATGGCCTGGACCCTTGTACCCCCGTGTTCAGTAACAAAAGGGTCAAAAACTACTCAGCTTGTTTATCTTACTGCGGCTCCCCCTAATAGTATGCCGAGAAGCCGGGGTGACTCAGGATTTGGATCAGCAGGTACTCCTCAAATATTTTGGGCTCAGACTCAAGGTCGACCTCTGGTAAAATGTACCCTCACCAAAGCAGAAGAATCTGTTGAACTGACAGGCATTTTAGATACTGGTGTGGATGTGACCATAATATCTGCGAGCAGATTGGCTGTTAGCTCGGGTAACTCGAGTGCTTTTCAGCAAAGATCTCATTCATATAAGGGGCCCAGAAAACTGGGTAGCAAATATTCGTCCATTTATATTGGAAACCCCTACTACATCATGGGGTCGTGACTGTATGGCTCGATGGGGAACTCAAATTGGATCAAATTTGCCTTAATCACCACTGCAGCACAACCCACCCCTAAACCCACCCTGAAACTAACCTGGAAAACAGAATCACCTGTGTGGGTGGATCAGTGGCCCTTGCCAATGGAAAAGTTGCGCCACCTTAATGATTTAGTTCAGGAACAATTAAGTGCAGGACATATCGTACCTACCACCAGTCCTTGGAACTCCCTGGTGTTTGTTATTTTAAAGAAAAGTGGTAAATGGTGACTTTTACATGATCTCCAACACATTAATGATGCCATGGAGGATATGGGTACGTTACAGCCAGGAATGCCCTCCCCAACAATGATTCCCCAAAACTGGCATCTTGTAATAATTGATCTAAAGGATTGGGTTTTTTTACCATTCCCTTGCATCCAGATGATGCACCTAAATTTGCCTTTTCTGTTCCCAGTGTTAATGTTAGTGAACCTGCAAGACAGTACCACTGGGTTGTTTTACCATAAGGCATAAAAAAGTCCCATGATGTGTCAGTGTTTTGTTGGAAAGGCTTTGAGCCCTGTTAGAATGCAGGTCCCCCAGGCTGTTAGATATCATTATATGGATGACATCCTTATAGCAGCAGAAACACAGGAGATCATGGAAAAGGCTCTTGCTTTAACCAAAGACTCAGTATCTCAAATGGGGTGACAAATAGCACCTGAAAAGGTACAGAGACCATCACCGTGGCAGTACCTGGGGTGGAGAATTTGTGAACAGACCATTGTCCCGCAACAGGTTAAACTTAAAACTGATGTTAAGACTTTTAATGATTTACAGAAACTGTTGGGAGCCATAAATTGGATACAGCTGTTGTTGGGCCTAACTAATGATGATCTGCATAGCTTGTTTGATATTTTGCCGGGAGATCCCTCACTGACATGACCCAGAGTACTTACAGAGAAAGCAAAACAAGATCTCCACCGTATAGCTAACGCCATGTCAGAAAGACAAGCATCGCGATTTGTGCCCGGCCATCCATATCAACTGATATTATTTAACCCTCCAGGGCAGCCCTATGCTCTGCTGTTTCAATGGGATGAAACACTTAGTGACCCTCTTGTTATTATTGAATGGATTTTTTTGTCACATCAAATGCACAACACAGTCACTACTCGTCCAGAAATGTTTGCCAAACTGATCATGAAAGGTAGGCAGCGCCTACTATTACTTGCTGGTCAGGAACCTGTGTGTATCATTGTTCCGGTTACTATGCACATGTTACAGTGACTAATACAAATGTCTTTGAGGAAGCTCAGCTTTCATATGCATTTATTCCACCAAAACGCCAGGGCAATACAAAACCAGTTTCCTTTATCAAGGCCTCAGGTTAAAGACATCATTGCGACTTGCCCTGAATACCAGAAGGACTCCCTCTCTTCAACAGCTAGTGGTGTCAACCCTCGGGGACTCACCTCCTCAGAATTATGGCAATCTGACGTCACTCGCTTTGCTGCATTTGTATTGTTAAAATAGGTGCCGTCAATACTGCATCACTTCTCGTCGCAGATACCAGATCAAGAAGAAGTCCAGGGCAAGGCTCAAGTGTTAGCAAAAAACCTGGAAAGTGGTAACTGGGAAGGACCATATTCTTTAATAACCTGGGGAAGAGGTTATGCTTGTGTCTCCACAGGTCACAGTCCCTGGTGGTTACCAGCAAGCTGTGTGCAACCACACCTGAGGCATGAGAGGCAGCTTTTGGTGGACACTCAGGAGCCAGCTGTGGGTGCTGTGGATGCCCCTGTGCTGACAGTTCACCGTCTCTTCGACTGATCATTTAAGCAGAATGTATGGGTAATGCTTGGTGCTGCAGTAGGACAAAATACACTATCTCTGTCCTTAATCACACTACAGTTGCCAACACTTTTAAGAGAAAATGCTAACAGTAATTGCAACTCCTTGATGAAATATATAGGCTTACTAGTCACTAGTGAAAGATGTAGCTTAGACAAAATGTAGTTATTAATAAGGATGAAATGCTATAAGAATGTGTGTATTCAAATTTCTTTGTTTAGCAATATTAAGAATTAAGAACTCAAGTGTTTAACCTTATTAGAAATTCCCTTGGTTTTCCCCCTTGAGTGGTGGCCAGGCTCTGGGTGGAACCCAACAGGAGGATGAAATCAGATGTTTCCACTCAAAGAAAATTGCCAGTTATTTTGGCCTGCTGATTTAGATATATGAGACTGGACCTGCTTGCAGCGATATTGGATGCCTCACCTACGGATGGACGCATCGCGTAGGATTTCCGGTTTGCGAGGAAGGGTACTCTAAATTCTCGCTGCGTCCAGGGTTCCCCAGCAATTGCGGATCTGAATGTTAGTACCCCATTAAGTAAGTGTGCTATTCCGTATTTTCCTTAATGTTTATTTTTGTAATATTTAGTCATATCCCTTAAAGTAGTGAAAATTAGTAATAGTGAAATTAGCCTTCTCTTTTTAACTAGTAACTGTAACTGCTGTATTGTTTCTAGCCTTCTGTGGTACATTTTTGACTATAATGTTTTTTTTGAAGTTTGCCTAATCCTTAATTGATAAAGCCTTGAAACAAGCCTTGCAGGTGCAGCTGCAAAACAAAGAAAGGGGAGATGTGGGAGGCATTGGCCTGTCAGCCTTACACAGCCCCTGAGCAATAGCTAGGGTTTGATGAAGAACAGGCCTTGGAAGATAGATAAGAAACTGCTGAGTTGTGCCAAGGGGGCAGGGAAAAACAGCAGACAGCTGCAACACTGAACTGTGAAAAAGTACTAAGCTGTGACAATTTACCGTCATGGTAGGGTGGAATGAGCCAGGGAATATGGGGAATTAGTTCAATTGACCTGTGAAACTGATAATGGACCAGCCTCTACCTCTCAAAAATTCGCTCCTTTTTGTCAACTCTGGGGTATATGTCACATCACAGGTATACCACATTCCCCCACGGGGCAAGCCATAGTGGAGAGAGCACATCAAAACTTTAAAAGCGCTTTGCAAAAACAAAAAGGGGGAGAGGTCTTGGCTGCTGCAGAATGACTTGCAAAAGCGGTGTATGTGTTAAATTACTTACGGCTCACAGGTGATAGGGAGGAACCACCAGTAGTAATATATAAGTATGGGTCTGAAATCCGGTATAAGCCGGTGTGGAGATAGTGCTTTTGCTCAGTACAAAGATGTTGCTATAGGAGAGTGGAAAGAACCTGTGGAACTAACAATGACGGGTTGAGGCTATGCCTGCGCTATTACAAATACTGGCACTAGATGGGCTCCATCTCGCTGGGTGCGGCCTTGGAAAGGAGATCAAGTTTGTGATTCTAAGCCTTGTGATGGTTCTGACAGTGATTAATGCTCCTCCAGCAAAAGTAGTGTTTCCCTGACCAAATATATAAGTAACTATAGCTAAAGCGACAGGTCAAGAATCCTTCTGCCTTTCGATGGCTACTCCGTCGAACCCGTTCAGAGCATGTTTATTGAGAATCCCTTACTCTGACCCACAAGAATTCATTGGGTTTGTGTCAGACGATAGTTGGGCAAAAAGGAAGATTTTCACAGGCCAATGACATTGCACAGATTACCTAGGCCGGCACCAACACTACAACTTTTGGCAAGGTCAACTTATTACGAGCAAAGAATTGTTAAAAGGAGTAATCATTGTAATTATTGTGATTATTGTGCTTGCTGTTATTTTGCCATGCTTAATTTTTCGCATTAGACAACTGTTGCGGAAAGGCTTGCAAGGAGTTTGGATTGCTCAAAAACAAAAAGAGGGATATGTGGGGATTCTAAAGGATTTCCTGCTAGGAAATCCGCATGTGAGCAATCCTGCATAGGAGCAAGGCTGGTAAAGCCTCAGCATCGGCAAGGATGTGACGAGGAGATGACCCTGGAAGAATGAGGAAGAACCCAGGAAGATAAACAACTTAAGGGTGTTGGTCTTGGCAGAGAAGAAGTTTGTACAATGTCAATGTGGCAGTTCTCATCCAATCAGAAGAGAGCTTAAGAAGCATGTGCAAAGCTAATTGTCCAATCAGAAAGAATTGTACCATGTGATTGTACCTTGTGATTCTCACCTGTATTATAAAAGGCTTGTCCACCATATTAAAGTAGGCATTGCTTAATCACCGTGTGATCATACGCATGTCTGTATCTCCCATAATCATTAACATACTATCCGCCTACTTCCACCTACTTCTGCGCAGTAAAAATTAGAAATGTCTAGAAATGAGTCTGGGGTGTAATGTGAGTAGGTGGTCCATGGGTCGGTGGTCGCAATCTTCCCCTGCCAAAATTACCCTTTGCTTAAGGACACAGTTTTCTTGGCAGGTACTTGTAAGCCGTTAAGGTTGTTTCCCCCAGTCCCCATTAATCCTAGACTTTGACAACTACTTGTATTCTCTTAGTCCTATATATGTATTATAAATCAATTTACAAATCAGTTTGGGTTTGGTTACCTAGGTTCCAAACGTTCCTACTAGATGATTATAACCAATCTCTTCGGCCTTGGTATGGGGCTGTATAGGGGATTCTAAAGTAGCAGTCGGTTGCTGGTATAAATTACAACAAATAAAATTTTTACTAAATATTTCTTATGATTCTATATTTCTATTAAATCAAACACAATTACTTCTGCTTATTGGTAAATCAATAACAACATGACTCCCCTGCACACCTGGCCGTTAATAAAGGATTGTCTGCTTATCTATATCAATTTGGTGTCAATAAGTTCTTTTACCCCGTTTTGGTGACACGTGTGGGGAAACTAAATGCCAATAGCCTAATTTTTATATTAAAACAATTGTACTCTGCACTAATTGTTACAGCTCAGGGATGAGGTTTGGAGTTTAAAATAGATAGCCCATGAAAGTACCAGTCTAATGTTCAGCAGTGGTCAGAAAAGCATGTTAAGAAGAAGAAAAGAAGAAGAAAAGAAATGGCAAACAAAATTTGGAAAATCCTTATGTCACTCTATGCCACAGTGTATGCTGTGATGTTCCTGCATCCCAAGCAGGTAGGGTTCTCAGTAGATAGGTGGCTGAAATAAGTACTTAATCCAGAGTAGAAATTAGTGAGGGAGGAGATATGACATGGTATGCAAGAAGGAAAAAATGAGTGACCTAGGGAGGGACAATAAGATTCACTTTTGACTGCTCTTCCAGTAAAAGAACTGAGGGCATCAGATGAAATTCATAGTCAGGCAGTCCAAGATGAAAAAAAAGGAGGTGGTAATTCATAAAATTCATATTTATGTGTGCTGCACCTTCCTACAAGGTGCTGTGAGTGCTAGAAGTGTGCCTTGGGTCAAAGGCAGGCTGGACAGATTAATGGAGGACAAACTGAGGGCTGCTAACACTACTTCCATCTCTGGAAGTTCCCAAGCCACAGATGGGAAAGTATTCAGCAAAATTATCACTATATTTCTCCTGGTGTGAGAGACTGAAATGTCAAATGATTGTCTCAAAGCGTGCTTGTGTGTGTGCTTTGAGTCACAGAGTGGTGTAAGTAATGCCTTGAACATTCATCAAGGACCAGCTGTGTCCTTTGTAATTAGTCTAAGAAATGTCACCCAAGGAAGCAAGAGTGTATTGAAGGATGCACCCCCCACTCCCTTGCAGTTGTATTGACAAACTCCTTAGAAAAGCCTCAAAGGGAGTAAACATGGACTGAGTTTAACACAAGTTTAACTCAAGCACAAGTGCCGCTAATCATTGGCTCCATTGTGTAAGCCTGATACTTTGTGTTTCTATTGTGTAAGCCAGACACCACCCATGCCTTGCTAATGACTTTGTGCCTTCGCCATTGAAGAGGTGACAAGAACTGATAAGAGGTGAGCATTTCTGCCCCAGAAGCTGGATGATTGCTCAAGAGCATGAAGTCAGCAAAAACCTGTGGGAACAGAGGAAAATCCAAAGGTGGGCAGGGTAAGTATGACCACCAACTCAACTGAACAAGGAGTGGTGCACCCCATTTCCCCATCAATGCATGTGCAGAACCCATGCTCCACCTTTTTCCTCGTCTCTCATGGAAATGAGTTTGTGGAATACCTGCCTCTCCTCATCTTGTATGCTATTCAGCTGATAAAATGAATTTAAAAAGCAACAGAAAACTCTGCTGTGTGTGCACCAACCACCGAAGAACTGAAGACTGAGGACCAACGGGACACTGCTGGATCCATGGTGGTGACTATTCTTGCAGCCCTATCCTGCATCCTTGCTTTATTTCTGTCTTTTCCTTCCATTCTGTCCTATCACTACCCCTCTTCACTTTTATAATAAAAACTGGTTTGGGTGTACAGCATTTGACCTCGTTTGTGTCTTAATCTCGCTCTTGGGATCATATCAAAACCTCCCCCGACATTGGATTGGGACATTAAATTGGCATCATGGAGAGAATCCCTTGAGACAAGAGTGCTGTACTGTTCCCTAGAATATGTGAGACCTCTCGAGAACATAAGGGGAGCAGGCTTGTGTTGTGTTTGAAACTTACGTGCTGCCTTCCTGAGATGACTGCTTCACCTCTTTATATAAGATGATTCCTTGAGACGAGAGTGCTGTATTGTTCCCTGAAATACATGAGACCTCTCAGGAATGTAAGGGGGCGGGTTTGTGCTGTGTTTGGAATTTATGTGCTGCCTTCCTGAGACGACCGCTTCCCTGCTTTATACAAGATGAGTGATTGTAACAATGTTCCTTTCAGAAGAGAAGTGCTGTTTAATTTTTTAGAAAAGTATAATGCAAGACCCTCTGTGCCCGGAATGGACCGGGCGCAGGGAAATTGGTATAATTTGCAGAGCGTGGTTGATCAAGTGAGTGCTTTGCTAAAGGATGCCAGAGTAAGATCACAAAAGGGAAAGTCAATTGTCTGTGCCGTTCTTGGTGCCAGTTTGGTTGCTGCGGTAGACATTAGGGACTGTCGTCATGTTGTTGAACCTCAAATAATTGACTCCCTACAAAGCCTCATCTGGTCCCTTCAGGGACAAGTGGCGGAATTAAAAGAACAACTTGAGGGAGAAAGAAATCACATGAAATACCTGCAGACTGCTCTTAAGGAGCAACTCCTTGCGGACATGGCCCCTGAGGAGACATCTCCGAAATCAGAAATTGGTTAGCCTTTTGGTGACTTGCAGGCAGCGAGAGAGAAAGTTGAAAAATTAGAACCACCCTCGCTGTGGCCTTTGATCAAAAGCGAGTATGTTTATGATGATGAGCAAGATCAGTTCCCCCAAGTTACAACCAAGGAGGTCCCTGTTGCGGATGAAAGTATTAACACGGTAATGATTTAACAGGAAATCTAGATTTATTAATAACTAACAGCACTTGATCATTACAAAATAATTCAGAAAATGTTATAAAAATAGTGACTTATTTACAGATTCTAAGATGACAATATTCACACTAACTTACTTTATGGTATCTTAAATCTATACATATGTACATGCACATACACAAATACAAAATGTACAAACACACAGAAAGACAAAAGTATTCGGATCCAGTAGAATGAAGTATGTACCCACACACACCAGTAAGCAGAGAAAGAGTGGGTGAGAGAAGCTAGCTCAAAGTAAAATTTCCCTCCTCTCGAGTTTAGAGTAAATACAATGCCTTAGCATTCCTCAACAGGCAATAATTGAGACTCGAGCAGGTTGACTTCGCCCTGGCCTTCTGTCAGCTCTGACAGCAGACGACACCTGCTGTTGTCACCTCAGACGGCAGACGGCACCTCAGGTTTTCATACCTGAGAGGCGTCTCAGCTCAGGGGAGATGCTGGTCACAGGCCCGCTGCGATCCAGGAGAGCTCAAAGGGTCTCCCTGGTGGTCACAGTTTATAGGGTCCAAGATAATTGGCTATTGTCAGATACTTTTTGCTCACGCCCAGCTCGAACAATGAAGTATTCTGGTGTCTTCCAGCAGTTGCACAAGAACTTGATGAATGTGCAACTCTGTTATTGTTCCCATTTGACCACATCCGAGGCACAGGTGTGCTAGGCTGTTAGGAGATGATGGGCAGTTATAACCGTTTCCAAGCAACTGGGAGAGCAGGAGCCAGGCTCGTTAAAGGGGCACCTTAACGTTCTGATTCACTGCCGTTAGCAGTCTTTATCTCCACAGACTGGTGTATAGCTTGGGGGAGGTGAGTGGAATCACACCTAGCACCAAGCAGCCCAACAAGGAGGGGCAAGGAGGGGTGAGAACTGCACCACCACAGTCCCCTATACCGCCACCCAGTTGGAAAAATTAAAAAAGGACTTTGGCTGAACCCCTAGGGAATTGGAGATGGAGTGTTGTTATCTGGGGGGGATCAGATTTTGCTGAGTGAAAAGGAGGCAGAGTGGTATTGGGGACCAGAAGTATTCTTAACTACCGGGAATTACCGTGCCCCTTGGTCTTTAATCGAGTGGGCAGCCTATTGGGCGGGCGGTTTGAACCCCTTGGAGAGGGGGGATCCCCTCGCAATTACAGGGACTATTGATCAATTGGTGGTGAGTGTGCAGAAGGCATCTTGTTTGCAGATGATGTATGATCGAAAGTTGGAGCCTAGACAGGAGTCCCCAATGATGATGCTGGTAGACCCCAAATGAATGACTCCTCTTATAAGGGGACTCCCCGATTCCTTAAAGCTGATTGGTATACAGTTACATGGGAAATTACAAGTGATGTCCCAGGGCGAAAGAGTTGCGGCTGCTTTAGAAGGATTAACGCCTGATTGGCACTGCCGGCTCTCGGATAGGAAGATGTGGACTTGGGGGAAGGTAGCCCAAGAACTGATTAATTATGGGCACACATATGGCCCTGTTAACATATCAGCTGCAAGAACAGACTCTAGGGGCCTGAGGCAAGCTGAAGTAAACATGGTTCTGTGCCCTGGGGGTGATAGAAGAATACCCCTTGCTAAATCGCCCGAAGGGAGACACATCCTGAACAGGCATAATATTCTGTGGGCAAAGGGATCGCAAAAGGGGATCCCGTGGAGTTTAATGGATGGGTTGCCAACAGACAAGCTAGAAAAACTGGTGACAGGGTGTTATGGAGGCTCCCAAATGAGCAACCAACCACCAAAAATAAAAAAATAATTATTAATACAGTTAACTAGCTCTCCATAAATTACAGGTTCGAATGTCTGTGACAGGAGAACAGAACAACTTTCTAGGGTTTAACGGCAACCCAAAACACATAACAAAGAACTCTATGGGGTTTAACGGCAACTCAAAATGCAGAACAAAGCCCCACTCCCTAGGGTTTAACAGCAACCCAAAACGCTTTATCACTCACCTGACAAGTGAGGGCTCTCAACCTCGAGGAACTGCTCAGGGCAGCATCCCGACCCAAGGCACCTCGAGGAGTTTCCTTGGGCAGTGTCCTGACCCAAGGGGAGAGTCCTCGACTGCAGCGTGCAGCTCCAGGGGACGAGCTCCAAATGGCTCCCCCAGGGGACTCCATTTATACCCAGGCTGAATCTGACCTGTAGTCAATAGCGGCTCCCATTGGCCAAAGGCCCCAATTACCGCGAAGCCCTGAGAACAAAGACAGTCAGGAGCTGCTGCACTTCAGCAGCCAAGAAGCTCTGCTTTCATTGGGCGGATGCACCTGCCACAATCCACCCCGTGACTACAGTCATGATTCGGCTGGTTTCCTTGAAGCGGTGGTGCAGTCACCTCTTGCCTCCAAGGTTAAAAGGGAGTGCGGTCCTGGTGAGTCTCCATACTCGTTGTGGGTTGTCATCCCTAGATGAATATACCATCAAATCTTAAAAAAAACACAACCCTCCAACCATACAATGTATTACAATCAAAATTGAAGGAAGCTGATTAACCATTCCAATTAGGAAGATTCAAACATATCCAGTTAATGCTTAATATAGCAACAATTGCCTCAAATCTCTTGCCACTTTCTTCATTTGTTGACCTAAAGTGACATTAACACAATAGCACCAAGTTCAATCAGATTCTTCTGAATGCTGCCAATTTCACAAGATTCATTCGCCACCCCGTTGTCATCCAAGTCTTGACTGTCCATATGGATCCCCATGGCCAAGCAGGATGTCGAAGTCATCTGTTCCTCCAAGATCCTAACAAAAAAACAGAACTAGGCCTCGGATCAGAACCCGGGCATCAAGTTAAAAATTAGTAATTATCTATTGGGCACCAATATGGTGAGTTCTTCCACCTTTCCCTAAGGCTTCCCAAGCATGTCAACTATGCCCATTAGCTTGAGGGTAATATGGTGTATGAAACACCCACTTGATGCCTTGTGTGCCCACTCTTGGACCACCCCGGCAGTAAAGTGGCTCTTGTTACCTGATTAAATTGATTTGGGTGTTTCCTTCTCTATCTGCCCTGTGTGGCAATAATGATCTAACTGCACACAGCGCTTCCTCACAGTGAGAAACTGTAGGACTCCCACAGGAGGGGGGGGTTTCCAGAGATCTTAACCCCTTCTCCAGGCGTGGTTTTAGCGAGCTTTTGAGCCAGTCCATAGCAAGCAATTGTCAGCGAAAGACATGCAAATGTAAATTGCCCGCCGTCCCACGCGGGGGAGCAAAGCCATCTCTTGCTTCTGGCAAAGGCACCACGAGCCTGTCCCAGACCTGGCAGGCGGCTCCTGCAGAGCCCGCCCAGCCCAGCCAGGCCCTGCAGCTGACAAAAGGCCTGGATGGGCATTCAGCCGCCCATAATCGGCTGTTAATTGCCACCTTTTGTTTGGTTTGCTGACTGGCCACACCAGAGAATTCTAAGGGGAATGTGTACCATTTATAATCTTTTTCCAGTATCATGAATCACCTCAAAAATACCCTGTTTGGCAGCAGTTGGCAGTGGATATTGAGAGACACAGGTAACTTCTGTCCCCCTAACTCCAAAACTCCACACTCTGCCATCTGGTAAACACCACTGTTTACCTGCCAGAACATCAAACCCTAATATTTTTCCTTTGTTCTTGAGTTGTGCCCTCCAGCAATTGCACCAACTTCGAGATGTTACCAGTAGATTGCCCATGTAATATTGCCCAGGGTACCCCCAGTGCCAACGCCCTCTGCCAAAATTGACCTGACTTATCCCGGGGCGGTTTAAACACTCTAAGAGGGCGCTGCTCGGGGGGGAGTTTCCGACTGACTTGCCGAACCCTCCAGCTTCTGTCTTCACCCCCACCCGGGTCAGTCCAGCCCATTTCTCGCCCATAAGTAACCAAATCATGTAACACTTCTGCCCACGTTAACACATGCAGGTGAAGGGCGGGGGGTTTCGCTGGTTGCATTCAATAGCTCTTTGCACCCTTTCTCTGAGGGACTGGAGATGGATCTTTCTTTAAGGCATCCAGGAGCCCTCTGATGAGAGGTTTAAGGTGGCTGGGATCCACCGGCGCCGCAAGCGGAATTCCGCACCGCCCCCTCTCATACATCGCTTGAATACAAGCCGCCTTTTGTACTCCCTCTGCCAGCTCCGACAGTCCCTTTACTTTAATGGTAAAAGGTTCTCCCCTCTCCTTCGGGTCCACACCCCCAGCCCAGTAAGCCACTCGAGATGTTATCGACTGGTTACCCGCTGGTCCGTCATTTAAAAACACTCCGGGACCCCAGAAACCTCCCGCCTCGTCATCACTCAACAAAATTCAATCCCCCCCCGTCAAAGAAACTCTCCACAAATACTCAGTTTCACCGGGTTTACGCAAATATTTAACCTGAAGCTCACCAAGCTCCGGTCCCGTCCAGGGGGTTGTACGGACGGAGGTTCGGGGGTTCCCACCTTGTGGACCTGTATGCCTTTCTGTTTTAATGAGAGGTCGCACGTGTCTTTCCTCCAACTCCTTTATTTCCTCCGAGCCACTTTCATCAGACTCTCCCCAAATATCTCCATCCCACTCCTCAAGATCTACACTGGTAATTAACTTTCGAATCTGAACAACACTAGGGGGCTTTTTTGCTCGTGCCAGCATAATTTCAATTTTTTTTTCTAATAAGAGCCTTCTCTCTCTTTCTCGTAATAATTCTGTCTTTAAATGATCAATTTCCAACCGCTCCTCTAAGACATCTCTCTCCACTGCTACAAAATAATCCTGCGCCTGAATCAAGCAGGCACCTAATATGGCGCACATTTTTCCTTCACTTCCGCTATTCCACCAACTTCCCCGGCTTTGTTCCAACTTTCTTGCAACTTCCACCGGATCAAACCACCTGTCCTTCGCCCACTGTACATCGGGGGAGAAGGGGCACAACTATATATCTGTAATAACTCCTCTATCGACATCCTGCTGACTACGCCAATTGTTATGGAGGCTCCCAAATGAGCAACCAACCACCAAAAATAAAAAATTAATTATTAATACAGTTAACTAGCTCTCCATAAATTACAGGTTCGAATGTCTGTGACAGGAGAACAGAACAACTTTCTAGGGTTTAACGGCAACCCAAAACGCAGAACAAAGCCCCACTCCCTAGGGTTTAACAGCAACCCAAAACACTTCATCACTCACCTGACAAGTGAGGGCTCTCAACCTCGAGGAACTGCTCAGGGCAGCGTCCCGACCCAAGGCACCTCAAGGAGTTTCCTTGGGCAGCGTCCTGACCCAAGGGGAGAGTCCTCGACTGCAGCGTGCAGCTCCAGGGGACGAGCTCCAAATGGCTCCCCCAGGGGACTCCATTTATACCCAGGCCGAATCTGACCTGTAGTCAATAGCGGCTCCCATTGGCCAAAGGCCCCAATTACCGCGAAGCCCTGAGAACAAAGGCAGTCAGGAGCTGCTGCACTTCAGCAGCCAAGAAGCTCTGCTTTCATTGGGCGGATGCACCTGCCACACAGGGTGGCCTGATAAACTGACAACTAAGGAAATGGACTCTAAAAACACCAATACCTCCTGTGCACCTTATTGGAATGATTCTTTAGAGATAAATGCCCCTGGAATCCGGCAGGAAACTAGATTCTTCATCCTCCAATGGTGAGCAGGGGGGCGAGGGCTGGGTTCCTATCAGATAGCCCACTGAAAACGGCCAGGGTGATTTATTAATTGCAGGCATTGTGGGGCCGAAACAAGTCCCGGTCACATTTTTGGTAGATACTGGGGCTCAAATTTCAGCTATTAAAACAAGAGATGCTGATAACTGTGGGATTAAATTTTCTAAACAGAGGCTGTTTGTAGCAGATGCCTTTGGCTGCGTTCAACCACAAGCGTTAGCAATGGTCAGTCTGTGCTCGCCGGGAGAGGACATTGCCGTTGAGGTGGCAATGGTTGTGGGAGAATTTCCACTTAATGTCTTGGGACTTGATGTTTTGAAAGGGAGGACCTGGAGTGATAATAAAGGGAGGCAGTGGTCATTTGGCTCCCCAACAATAGATATCCGGCTGTTTACAAGCCACGCCGCCACTTCCCCCTTCTAAGGTTACAAATGTTAAGCCCTACCCAATACCCTTGGGAGCCAGAGAGGGAATAACGCCTGTGTTAGAGGACTTAAAAGAACAGTGTATTGTGATTCCAACCTACTCCCCTTTTAATTCCCCAGCGTGGCCAGTATGAAAACCTAACGGCAAGTGGAGACTCACCATAGACTATCGCAGACTTAATGCAAATACTGGTCCATTGACAGCCACGGTACTGAATATTGCGGAGCTCATAGCTACAATCCAGGAACGAGCCCACCCAATCATGGCAATGAGGATGGGATGTTAAGGATATGTTTTTTATGGTCCCACTGCAACCTGAGGACCAGGACCATTTTGTTTTTACCTGGGAAGGCCAGCAATTTACTTTTACCTGTCTCCCACAGGAATATAAGCACTCCCCTACATTAGCCCACCATGCGTTGGCGCAGGAGCTGGAGGAAATTGAGATAGAGCAAGGGGTAAATATTTACCAATATATTGATGATATTCTTGTTGGGGGGGATGAGGTGGAAAATATTCGGACAACTCAGGATAATATAATTTCACATTTGGAAAGTTTGAGGCTGAAGATTCTGCCTGAGAAAATACAAACACCCTTGAGTGAAGTAAAGTTTTTGGGGATTTGGTGGAAAGGAGGAATGACATGTATCCAGCCTGACACTCTTTCCTTGCTAGATCAAATTAAGATGCCAGGGTCGAAAAAGGATTTACAACATGCACTAGGGCTACTTGTGTTCTGGAGAAAACATATTCCTGATTTTTCAATCACTGCAAGACCCCTACATGACCTGTTGCATAAAGGGGCCCAGTGGGAATGGACTGAGCCCCATGAAGAGGTGTTACAGCTGCTAGTGTTTAAAGCAACTGCTCATCAAGCTCTGGGTCCCATTCACCCTACAGACCCTGTTCATATTGAGTGGGGATTTGCCAAGACCAGGCTATCAATACATTTATGGCAAAAGGACCCCAAAGACCCATTCGACCTATTGGATTCTATTCTTGTAGTTTTAACGATGCTGAAAAAAGATATACAGCCTCGTAAAGAGGTTTATTTGTGATTAGTCTGTCCTTGACAGAGGCTGAAAGTGGTATTTGACAACAACCAATAGTGCTTAGAGGCCCATTTAAAGTAATTAAAACAGTTTTGGCAGGGACTCCGCCCCCTGACAGAGTCGCTCAGAGACCCTCTGTATGGAAATGGCATGCCCAGATAGAACCTTATTGCGATATCTTCACGGTATCTGAGGGGGCCGCAAAGATGTTAATCATTCAGGATGAGACAGGCCCAGACAGGGAAACGAGTGAACTCTCTCCTGTAATACAAGTGGCTCCTCCGTTTTCTGGGCAGTTGCAGAATGTCTGGTTTACTGACGCTTCTTCCAAGCGTGAGTGAAAAACCTGGAAATATTGTGCCGTAGCACTCCACGTAG
Source organism: Bubo scandiacus (assembly GCA_017315185.1). Lineage (NCBI taxonomy): Eukaryota > Metazoa > Chordata > Aves > Strigiformes > Strigidae > Bubo > Bubo scandiacus. The sequence continues at coordinate 154,491 of MU210471.1, forward strand.
ACGCTGATGAACAGCTAATTACTGAGGGGGAAGGTGGTGCTCAAGTAGGAGAACTGATTGCAGTATGGAGTGTTTTCCAACATGAGGCCAAATCCACTTCTCCTGTCTATATCTATACTGATTCCTATGCCGTATTTAAGGGTTGTACTGAATGGCTTCCATTTTGGGAACAAAATGGGTGGGAGGTCAATAGGATACCTGTATGGCAGAAGGACAAATGGCAAGATATTCTGACTATTGCTAAGCAAGGTAAATTTGCAGTGGGCTGGGTGGCTTCCCACCAGCAGGATGATACCCCTGCAAGCCAGTGGAAAGGCAAAGCTGACGAGCTAGCCTGACTGGCTTCCCTGCAGAACACCCAAATAGCAGAGGATTGGGAACGGTTGCTAGAATGGCTGCATGTGAAAAGAAAACACTCCGAGGCCAAGGATCTCTATTGCAAAGCCCAAGCCCAAAGCTGGCCAGTTACCAGGGAAGAATGTAACATTTGTGTGTTCGCTTGTGAACAATGTCGTACCTGCTTAGAAAGACACCCCCTGGAAGATGATCCCCTGCACTTAAGGGAAGGGAAAGGGCTATGGGAGGCCTGGCAAGTGGATTATATTGGCCCTTTCTGGAAATCAGAAGGAAAGCATTACATGCTGCTTGGGGTAGAGATAGTGTCAGGGCTGATGGAAGCCGAGTCATTTGCTAGAGCAATGGGGGAAATCACGGTGAAAGCTTTGAAGGGGTGGTTTGGCACCTTCCCCAAACTGCAGTCAATTCAATCAGACAATGGTTCCCACTTCACTGCCAAATTAGTCCAAGAGTGGGCAGCTCGAGAGGGGATTTCATGGGTGTTCCATACTCCATATTATCCACAGGCAAACGGAATTGTGGAAAGAACAAACGGCTTGTTAAAGCGCTTCCTTAAGCCGCATAAATCAGGATGGGCCGAGCAACTATGGGATGCGGTGGCTAGTGTTAACAGTCGTTGGGGAATAAACGGATGCTCAAAAATTACAGCATTCTGTCCAAAGGCCCCAACCATTATGCCAGCCCCATACGGCCCTGGTCATCCTAAAAATCTGTCGCACTTTCCAGGCCAACCAGTTTTGGTTGAACTCCCCACCGTGGGAGCTATGCCCCTGGCATTGGAAACTCCGATAAATAAATATGCCTGGAAGGCAAAAGATGCTTACGGAAGGAACATAAGATTAACACGAGATGGATTATTCCATCTTTCTAACCATAGCCCATTTCCGGTTCCATATATCAAACCGAGGATGTTGTGCTTTCTTTTGCAGGTATCGATTGGCTCTGACATGGACCACAGCTCTCGACGCAGAAGGGATGAAAGTCTTAATTATATGCATCGTGGCAATGGTTATTGCTTTGTTAATATTTTTAGGACGTGTTGTCTATCATCACAGAAACTGCTTTGGGCGACTTGTCCTCTCCCTCAGTCCCTGGGTAGGCTTCAGCTCTCTAAGTGTTAACCGAGAATGGGGGGAAAATGAATTTGTGGCTTTAGGTCATTCTGTTTCCAGTGCATTTAACCTTACTAATTGTTGGGTGTGTGGAGGTCCAGGAGGATTCGAGGATTGACCATAGCTGGCCCAACCGGTACAACCTAAATGGTGGGTCAGCAATTTGAGTACAGTCCATAATGGGACAGGATTCTGGACTGAGGATGCCAATCCCTCCATTTTCCTGGAAAAGGTATTTATTGCCTTAACCGAACAAAAGAGAGAGGAGTACGAGTTGGGGAGAGTGTTTGTAAATTGACTCTGTCTCCTAACTATGACTATTTTCAAATTGTAGCGCGATTAACTGCTCTGTGTATTATAACTCTTGGACTGATGGATATGGGGATTTTGTACCTTCAACACTTTGTGAAAACCATAATGACACTTTTACACCCCAGATTCTCCGATGGGCTTGGCAACATCAGAATGGGACCAGAACATTTTTTGAGAAGTTCTGGTCAAGCACCAAAGCAACTTCGACCCAGGATGAAGAGTTCGAAGATAATGTGAGATGCAATTGCATCTGGGTACCCAATGCTGGGGCTTGGGAGTGCAACTATTACCTAGATAGTAGCTTCGAGACAAACATTAAAATTTTAGAAGGACTCTTTGGGCCCAATAGCACCACGTATAATGAAAAACCAATCAACAACGAAACTTGGGATGGGCCTTTTGTTAATGGAACCTGGACTCTAAAAGGTCATTACTGGATTTCTGGACAACATGCCTACTGGAGGCTGCCTCCAAATTGGACAGGAATATGTTACAGAGGGTATATTAAGACATCGTTTTTCTTATTACCACAAACCCAGGGTGATGGGTTAGGAATTAAAGTATGTGATGACCTAATTCTAGATAAGCGATCTATTGACACCACCCTGACAGGTGGTAGTGCCCAAAATTGGGGGAAAGATGAATGGGCCCCTCAACGGATCATCCAACATTATGGGCCTGTCACCTGGACCCCCAAGGAAGTGATTAGCGATGCTCGAGAACCTATTTATAATTTGAATCGCATTATTCGATTACAAGCTGGTTTAGAAATTATCACCAATGAGACTGCTCATGCCCTGGATCTATTGGCAGATCAGGCCACACAGATGTGAACAGTGATATTCCAATATCAATTGGTTCCCGATTACCAGCTAGCTGAAGAAGGGGGTGTTTGTGGTAAATTAAATGATTCAAACTGTTGTTTAAAAATTGATGACAATGATCAGGTGGTCAAACAAATAACTTCTGGAATAAGGAAATTAGCCCATGTCCCTGTTCAGACCTGGAAAGGTTGGGAATTTGATCCCTTCTCATGGCTTCCGGGTGTTCTGTGGGTTAAGTGTATCTTGTTTTATATGTTATGTGGCACGACGATGTTATTTTTACCATGTATTATCCCATGTTTAATACACTTAATTCTGTGTGTTGTAACCAATATGCAATTTATAGCTGCCTCATCACCAGATGGTGTTAAATATATCCATGCGGTGTACAAGCCAAAACCTTCAGTTGTGAAAATCTCACTCTTGGGATCATATCAAAACCGCCCCCGACATTGAATCGGGAGATCATCTTAGTTATAGATAAGGGTGAGAAATAAGGAGCTCTAGAAGTCAATCAGTGCTTCACCCCAAATCTCAGCCCTTGTTTCCTTTCCCTCTTCTCTTTCCATTTTCCTGTTTATTTATTCCTCTTAACTCAAAGTCAGTGTTACACTTCACATGGCTGACTGAAGAGAGCTCATTTCCCAGGGAAAGAATAGGGGAAGGGGGAAGACGGATAAAGACATGCAGGGGGATGGGAAAGGGAGAGACAGAGTTTTCGAGCAGCTTCTTATTTTTTCCTCCCTTTGCTTGGATTGAATATCTACTCTCTCCAAATTGTCTTCTATCAAAGGGTCATGCCCCATTTTAAGAACAACTGTTTTACCTCATATTAATTTTAGATAGCTGTAAAACTGTGTAGTCTCTTTGTCATGATACTGTCTCCTTTGTTTATACCTTATTTTTGTTCCTGTTTCTTTATTACATTTAAGAAACAATACCAGAGTATGGTCATGGAGGTACAGACAGGCTTACAAAATCTACAGAAAATCCAGACACCAGAGGAACCTCATATCCCAAACAAAGCCAACACTATGTCCCCATTGCTCCCTACCTTCAGGAGAGGTTTCTTTAATACACAGACAGTTGTGTGGAGAATGGGCATGGTTGGTTACTGACTCCTCTGGTATAGGTTTAGGAAACTCCTTACTTAGCTTAACAGTAGCTGTCTGTTGTGGTTTGAGCTCAGAGGGCAACTTAGCACCATGTAGCCGCTCACTCCCCCCTTCCCCCCCAGCACTGAGAAGGAGGGAAGCATAAGACTTAGGAACTTGAGATAAGGACAACGAGGGATGATCTCATCCTTTAAGGCACAGGCAAAAGACAGACTCGTTACAGGAAGAAAAAAAAAAGAACATAAATTTAATACAGACACTAACAACAACAACACTTAACAGACAGAGTAGGACCATGTGAAGCATTACGACATCTTGAAAACACCTTCCCCCATCCCTCCCTTCTTCCTGGGCTGAGCTTTGCTCCTGACATCTCTACCTTCCCCCCCCATAGCGGTGCAGGTGGCAGGGAATTGGGGGGGGGGGTGGGGGGCAGTCAGTCCTGCCACTTCTTCCACCTCGGTGTGTATGGGGGGGAACTTCTGGCCTTCTTCCCCTGTTCCAGTGCGGTCCCCATCTCACAGGAGGCAGTCCTCCACAAACTCTCTCCGACATGAGTCACTCCCATGGGTGTGTGGGTCACCCCCACATGTTGCAGTCCTTCCAGTGCCAAACTATAACAGCGGGGCCTTCTTCCCATCTTCGGGCACAGTCACCTGGTGTGGCGTGGGGCCCCCCACAGGCCACATATTGGTGTCTGCTCCACCGTAGACCTCCATGGGTGGCAGGGGGGGCAGCCCTGCCATCTCACCACAGGATACAGGGGAGTCTCTGCTCTGGCACACCTCCCCCTCTTCTCCTCCTTTCTTCCACTGACTTCGGTGTTCGCACAGATGTTCTCCTCACAACTCCCACAACTCCTCCCAGGTTTTCCTCCTTAAATACATTATCACAGAGGCACAGATAATTGGCTTGACCTTGGTGCATAGGCAGATCTGACTTGGAGCCGGGGGAACTACAGGGGGACACTGCTGTAGCCCCCAACCCTGCTACCAAAAAACCCCTGCCATTCACTCAAACCAGGACACTGTCATAAGTTGTAGCCTCCTTTTCCAAGCCTAAAGACTATCTGGGCTCCTGTAACAGGACTGAAGACTCAAGAGAACCAAGATTTTTTCATCTTGGTTTCATTTCTACATGTGACTTCACAGAAATGAGGAACAACTTTAAAACCAGGGAAAACATCCTTGGGTTTATGACAGAACATGGGCTTGCAGAGCATGGTGAGAGGGTGTGAACAGAGCTATGCAAGCATGGAAAGCCTCTCCCTAACTTTCAAAAGGAAAAGAGCTGGACAGATCTCTAACTCTCCATTCTTATTTCTAATTCCTTTCAGCATAACTATATTCTTTTCATTAAGTGACTGCATAAATATGGCATGCTTATGGGATACTGTAGGAACTGTTGAGTACAGTTGAGTGTAATTTGCTCCACCAGATGAAGCAAGTAGTACTGAACTCTCATTCAGTCCAAATGTTTTTCTTTCCAAGCCCTTTGAATGGTCTCGGGAAGTATGCCACCCCCTTCCAGCCTTTTAATTAATTTTTTTCCATTTAATTCCATGAGTTTTCTCTCCCTTTTATGATATCATAGTATATTGCCTAGATGTTTTAGCTTGGTTTTATAGTATTATAATATAAAATGAACTGCCAAGTTATCTGTTGGTAGAAAAAAAATAACCCAAATAAATTGTGACAATAGATAGAAAAAGTAAATAAATATTCATGAGCATTTTAAAATTTGAATTTACAAGAAATATAGTACACTGCTTTGGGGGAAATATGCACATACTAAGGAAACCATTATTAATGCTCTGGTTATATATTCCCATTTTTGTGATTCTTTAAGAAGTTGCACTGAGTTTGCATTATTCATGCATAATAAAATCCCACATTTTAGAACAGCTGGGTTTTATTTTTCAAGAAAAAATCCCACCTCATCTTAGCAATGATGGAGAAAGGTGGATGCAGTCCCCACATATCTGCTTAAAATTAAGAAATCACACTGAGAAATACACTTGATGATTATTTCTGACACATCTGTTTCCCATAATTGCATAAAAATATATGCATTTTACTTCTGAAAGAATCTCCCTGGCATTACTTCATTTTCCTCAAATGACCAGTCACAGCCCACTGACACCCTGCAGCACAGTTTGATGGGGCACACATGAAGTCCTTCTAACAGAGGGAAAATGAGGCAGTCCATGTCATCAGGTCAAAGGAGAAAAAGCTCTCAAAGTTGCAGGTATGATAGGGGAGAAAAAACGAGGCCACTAGTGTCCCCAGCACAGGGGAGGCTGGCAGGAGTCAGGGCAAAGCACCAGTAAGGAAAGCCATGATGCTACAGGAGCAGTGATGGAGCTCTTTGTGCCATGTGCAGGAGCAGGGTGAAGTCTAGACTCTGAGTTAAGATAGGTTTTGCTCCTGATATCTGGACAGGCAGTTTCATTTATAAAATACAGGCAGATGCACAAAGGATTTCTTTTTTTTGTCCTATACATCTGTTTGTTTTTTGGTGACATACTGCTGAATTTATATAGATAAACCAGATCATCAGGTTATATAGTCTAGAGAAGATGTGACCTACAAATATAAATGTGTGTGTTTGTCTCAGAAAGAGAGAGAGAGAAAAGTCCCTTCCCATAAAGTTAGCCAAGTTCTTAGAACAAGAAATGAAAGGAGAAAGAAATTATGTTTCTCATAAATATGGAATTGTCTCTGAATAATTCTCTTCAGCAGGGAGGATTACAAGAAACATGTTTATAGCACTGCTCCATGCTTATACATGCTCTTTTAAAGAAATGGAGAAATGTTGCAAATCTTATTTATTCTCTACTTGTCTGTAGCATCTGATAAATACACTCAAATGTGTCAGCAGATATGTACAATCAAAGGCAAAGTTGTTAGAAGAACATAATTTTCCAAATACTGTTCTACAGCTTGCTTTCTGGCTAGTGATCAGCTCCTTAGCTGTCAGCTTCATTGCTTAAGCAGCTTTTCATCTGGTCAAGGGTGGAAATCTTGGTGCCTTCCATAGACTCCTATTCCTGAAAAAAATAGGTACATGTTTGAATGCTTTCAAATGCAGACTTGAAGACATGCATTTTTAAAGGTAGCTAATAATGTAAGATGTTAATAACTTTTAGAGTGTTTTTCCTTTTTAAAACATGAGAGGTTTCTTTGAAGATGTTTTCCAAGGTTTTTGGTAACCTGTAAAGTTCAGTGCTACAAAATGAATACACAATTCGACTTTGGGCAAGAAATTTTGGATGTTAAAATTTGACACCCTGTGTTCACATCTTTGATCTCAGGCTGTGAAGTAGAGGAAGCACCAGTACATGGTAGGTTTGTTGTGAAGCCAGGTGGATCTCCTGTTTGTCCACCAGCCAATAGATCTGCACATGCAGCAAATACAGAATGAAGATTCATTATGAAGGTACAGGTGGTGCATAGACACTCATGAAAAGCGTGTTTGCTTTTTTTAAAAGAAATAATCTATTTGGATCTTGGCATAGAGCAATGCTGACTTGGGATATCCAATTTTTCCAATAGGGTGGTCAATCCCTGTCCAGACAGTGACAGCAGTTTCTGTTGCGAGGATCCTTGCAACAGCATATTCAGCTGCATCAAGTGTGACACCACGTAGTTTCTCTAAACCTCACATTTCTCCAACTAGACAGTAATGCTCTGTGGTTTACAATCTACTCCATCTCCCAATTATGCTATTTACAAGCACTTTAATAGTGGATTTTGTGTCTTCAGAAGAAGCCATGAGGGAGGTGATACCTGTGACCTGTTGAAACCTTTGTCTGTAAGGAAGTACATGAAAGTACATGCAGCTTCCCTTACTGATGTTCATAGGCTGTGTGCAAGTAAGGCTGGTAAAGCAGAGTTGAAGCCAAATGTATCAGTGATGAACGTAACTAGATCAACTACAAGAGGATCTTGTCTCTTATCGGAGCTAAAAGAGGAACAGCAGCTACTGTTATTCATAGAATAACATGTATATTTTTAAGTAAACTTCAGGACCTTCAGATCAGCTCTGAATAAGATGTTCCTGTGCTAGATATCTCACGCAGGGAGTTTTAAGCTCCCTGACCTCTCCAGTTACCTCTTGGAGGATTCAAGAGGTCAGAATGGTTAGAAGAGACAAAGATTGTCCCCTTATGAAATACATTCACACAAGCATTTTTTTATAAACTGTTTCAAACTTCACTAACAGACAGCAAGGTCTTACTTCAAGTATTCTTACATTTAGAACTGTGGTGGTTTGACCTTGGCTAAATGCCAGGTACCCACCAAGTCTCTCTATCACTTCCCTCCCCTTCCCCCTTTTTTTCTCAACAGGGCAAAGAGGGATAAGAAAATAAATAAGATAGGAAAAAAAACCAAAACAAACCCTTGTGGGTAAAACAAAAGCAGTTTTAATATAAGCAAAGTGAAGCAAAGGTCCACACGCAGAAGCACAAAAAAGAAACAGATTTATTCTCTACTTCCCATGAACAGGCGATGTCGGGCCTTCTCAGGAAGCAGGGCTCCAATACGCGTAGTGGTTGCCTCGGAGGACCAAGGGTGACCCCCACCCCCTTCCTCCTTTCTCCCAGCTTTATACTGAGCAGACGTCATATGGTCTGGAATATCCCTTTGGTCAGTTCGGGTCAGCTGTCCTGGTTGTGTCCCCTCCCAAGGTCTTGCCCACCCTGTCCCACTGGGCAGGAAAATGTCGGAAAGAGCCTTGGTGCTGTGTAAGCACTACTCAGCAGTAGCCACATCAACACCCTGCCAGCTCCCAACATAAAACACAGCACCATGAGGGCTGCTACAGGGGAAAACCAATTCCGGCTCAGCCAGACCCAGTACAAGAACTAACTTGTGGTGAATGTGAGCCAAAAAATGCTAAGTGTTTTCATCTGCTCAAAATGTAAATTTGAAGTAGAAACTACACAAGCATGGAAGTATTCTGGGTACTTTGGTTGCTTTAAAAAAAATGATATACAAGTGAATTTATACTTTTAAATGTATTTGAAGGTTTGTGTGTGCTGTTGTTTATGCACTTGGATAGAGGTGGTTGCGATAAAACTATCGTGTTTTAGATTACTTCCTTTACCCTAATTAGAAGTGGTAGTATCTGACATTTCAGAACATTTTCTGTTGCTGGAGTGACTCTTGTTTTTGCTTGGTTTGAATTTTTTTTGGTATTTAACAAAATTAAATAACATAGATATGTCAGTTGTATAACCCAATTTGTTTATATAGTTTTCTCTTTCATTTAAACTCCAGTATTTGTCTTGTCTGCCTTACTCTATTTTACAGGAATATAATTAGCAATATGAGCTAGCCAACTAATCTGCATAAACAATTCTATTTACTTAAGCATGTTGAATAAAAATTCTATATAATCATCTGGGATAGAAACAAAGGAGTCTTTCAAGCTCTACTTTAGACTTGTTTTAGTGTAGGTGGGATTTGAACCAGTCCACAACATCAGTAGGGAATTAACTCTTATCACTGGCTCCCATTTACATCACCATCTCTGCTGACTGGATCATGTAAAATGCAAAAAGAGATTTAGGGAAGGAATTCGAACTCAGGCTTTCTTCTCCTGCCATGAGAGTCTTAACATGAAGTTATCTCTTGTCTCTACAGTTCTTAGTTCCTTCTGTGCACTGACAGTTTCCAAATTAAGATTTATGAAAAAGAGTCACCAGATTAACCTTTTTCCTGAGATTAACAAATCATCCAGGGGGAAGAGAGAAAAAGTTGAAACTATACCTACAACATGCATTCTGGATACTTTACCTCAGCAAAAAAAATGAAGATAGAAGTATTGGGAAAACACTATTTTCATTTCCTTCACCATTAAAGAGCAAACCTTCTCAATTGTATTGATTTGCGGAAACAAACTCTACAAATCAGAGAGAGTTATAAAGCAGGTATGTTTACTCCGGCCGGGGTGCAAGGGGATTTCTCCACAAAGCTTGCACACCCACAGCACATTTTACCAAAAACTTATAGAGTGTGGATATACATATTCATTGGATTACATAATACAAATATACAGAAGTAAGGCTGGGTTAGTTCTAGAGGCTGGTGTCAGCAGTTTATGTTCTCTTTGCGCCTGCGCATTGCCTCCTGGTGGTTGTCTTCAGGGGTCTTTGGAGGAAGGCTCGTAGTCTTTCTCACCCTGTACTTTTCCTCGGAGCATGCGCAGATTCTCTTAGCCAATTTCTTGAACAACAAGAGTGGTTCCCACTGGTTTACCACCTCTATCTTATCTAAAAGCACCAGTATATTAATTTCTACTGCCCATATATGGCTATCTATCCATTGCAAAGACTAAACTTGCTAGAACACATCTGCTTTCCAAGGACATGTCTCTTATTTTTGATGAACATAGTAATTCTTGGTAAGTTTCCACAGAAAACTCCTTTGTTTTGATGAACACAGTAGTCCTTGGTAAGCTTCCACAGAACTGTTTTGCTGATTAGGGATATCAATTAAACTTAGACACCAGAGTGAAAAGAGCAGGTGTATTTTACTAGTGATAACCAAATAATATAACAGAATAATATAGAAAACATACAGTAAGAAAAGACAGAATAGTGCACTTAAACAAATAGGAAAATACAGGGTAATGCATCAAATCATTACTACAAGAGAGAGAGAATAGTGATTAAGAAAGATACATCACCACTTGCATACGTTACCATCATCCAGATCCGCAGTCGCTGGGCAGCCCCGGTTACAGTGAGGATTTGGAGAGCCCGTCCCGGCAAGTGGGAAATCCTACGCGGTGCGTCCACCCGTAGGTGAGGCTTCCAAAGTCGCTGCAAACAGGCCCAGCCTTATATACCCAAAAATCAGTAAGCCAGAATAGCTGGCACCTTTGTTTTAAGTGGAAATATCTGGTTTTCATCTCACATTAGGTTCCCCCAGAGCCTGGCCAGGGCTTAAGGGAGAAGCTAAGGGAGTTTCCCTGCTGGTCTAGTTAATTTATGAGCAAGGTCACAAGGCCAGACAACTGTTTCTGTGGCCCTGTTATCTTGCCCACTCATAAAGAAAGATAAGGATACATTCAAGATAGACATGTTTTATGATGTTTAAGCTACATCTTCTATGCATATTTCACTAATGACTACATACAGAGTTAGCAGTTTCAGTTCAGGGCCTGTTGCTCAGGCTTCAGTATTCCCACCTTTTACATCAGAATAGTTGGTTTGCTATAACTTAGTATAATACCTATTAGCACAATGGTTATCAGTTATAAAATGTACAAGATTCATCTATAGGTCAACTCTGGCTTGGGCCTATTGTCCAAGCCTTAGCACTTCAAGAACAATCAGGGCAAGCAGGATTATTATGCAATATTCAGAAATCATTATAAGTTGCTATAAGTAAATAAGTTGCAAAGTAGGTGATCATTTCCTTGTATCAGTATAAAAGCAATAACATACGTGCCTGTTTTAACTTTGGAAACATCTTTGTTTATGAAATGAGCTGCTTTCATCTATTGTTGCATAAATAAATCATGTCAGACTCAGTTTGTCCCCACTTGCCCCTGTTTGCTGGAGACTCATACTGAAGCCATGGAGGGCTGAACTGGTCCAGAATGACCTGGGTACCACTGAGACATCAGACATGCTCTGCAGACCATCCAGGGACCTTTTACAGAGGATTTCAGGTTCCCCTCTGGGAATAAGGGAACTGTAACTGTCTGTCTTCAGACAAAGTGTTAAAAATGTACCCTATTCTTTAATGGGGTCTCTGGAGTTCCTAGTGTATCACATAAGAAAGTCAGAGGGTAACCTGATAAGCTATCTTGTATATCCCTTGTAATATGGATATATGACAACTAATTAGAGAATTCACTTGCTGAACAGCTTATCTCTTTATGTTCAGTATCCTCATGCTTCACTCAAATTTTGTACCCTTCTGCTCTCCAAGATTAAAAAAAAAAAAAACCAAAAAAACCTTTACAACCTGTTACTTTGACAGTTGTAAAGTTTGAGAAAGAACTGATTTATCGACTACTGATTTCTCATTTCTGAGGCTGTGTGTGAAATCATTCACCGCATTTAAACAAACTCACCTCTTGGTTGAACAAGGGAATATGTGATCTGTGTAACTGCAACTCAGCATGAAGGTTTAGTATGTGCTGTGAAGTGCACCATTATCCAAAATAAACAGCTGGCTCTATTAGGAGTTAAGAAAGGGGACTGATAACAAGCCTGCTCTAGGATAATAAACACCTATTGACTTTGCAAGTAATAATTCAGAAAAGCTAAATGGATTCTTGCTATTCACTCAAGACTTGTTTAATGGTAACAACTGAAGATTAGTTTCCACTCCAAATTACTGCTAATTGAATCTTGTTCTCTGTGTTTGTTTCTAGCTTTATCGGACTCTTCAGGCTTATCTGCATCTCTGTAAATGTTTTGTGTTCATTCCGGCACAACCTCAAGAAGATTCATTGTGTTTCCCAAATCCTTTTCCATTACCTATATGTACTCCAATCCTTATTCACTGATACTGTCACCAAAACAGGACAAAAGAACTTATCGACACCAATGTGATGTAGATAAGCAGACGCTCCTTTATTAACAGCCGGGTGCACAGGGGAGTCATCTCACCAACAACGCACACCCAACTCGTGTAGCATGCTGATTATATAGGATACAGTAATGCATATTAATCAAGTTCTCATACATAAACATGTTAATTCCCGTAACTCATTTTCTTATTCCCACCCTTTTCTGGTCATGCGCACTTGAGTGCTGAAATGAGTCGAGGGGCTGCTTTTGCGACCACCATGGACTACTGACCTAAAAGAAAGACTCTCCAATGCCCTTGACCCAAGGATTTTGGCTCTCATTGCAATTTTAACATGCTTCGAGGCTCTTTCACAATGTAACTTTTAGAACACTCAGTCTACAGGGCAATAAATTGTCCTTACCAAACAGTCTAACAATTGTACCTCATCATGAGTCATATTCTTTGTATAGAAATCTGGTTAATGATTATCACTAGTCTACATGGCCTTAGCCTGGGACTTTAAAAAGGACTTTGTAGCAGCATAACTGGTTCTATAGTTACTCTAAATCATTCCTTATTTAAATCCAAATCACCAAAAATCATTAAAATCAGCTCAAATTAATAACAAATCAGTAACAATCAGTAACAATACTTTAAAGAAAGTGATTCAAGGTGGAAGTATCAGTGTTCCTGATACACAAACTTGAGGGAGATGGACTGGCTCTAATTTGAAGCCAAATGCCTGATTCAAAAACATGCAATTCCTGCAGTTAGTCATGATGCAAATGCAGAGTAAAATCTATTATTTCAGTTCTGAGACGTGCCGAACCAGTGCAAAAGTTGCAGTCTCCTGTCTTAAATAATGGACACAGGAACTGTACTGCTCCACCAGTCTCAGATGACATGGGAAACACAAATCAGCCAGCTCTTGCTAACAAGGGGGAGAGAAAAAGCCCCTTTGGTCCTCTTGATAATCTGTAGCTGTTGCAAACTGGCACAGAAGTAAAGGGCAGTTTAAGACAATTAATATCTTTATGTGATTCCTAGCACTGTCAATAGCCAAAGAAATCACATAAACACAGAAGTGACGATACTCTCATCTTATACTTAAAAAGTAGGATTTCAAACCTCCCAAATCACACTTTATGGTCTTCATTATAAAACTTACCTGTGTACCCTTTTTGACTTAATGTTTTGATGGTTTTGCAGGCTGCTCTGTTACATCAGTAATTGCTGGGATGAAACATGATGCAGTAATTTTCTTCCATTTAATGGAAACGTATCAAGTCTTACTAAAAACAGTACAGAGAGATGTAATTCAGTGCCCTAGAATTCATGTCATACTCACTGAAATTTTTTAGCACGGTGTGAAGGACTGAAATGTCAAATGACTGTCTCAAAGCTTGCTTGTGTCTGTGCAAACCTCAAGGACAAGATGCGGCCTTTGGATTAGTCTAAGGACTGTCACCCAAGGAAGCAGGAGTGTATCGAAGGATGCACCCCCCACTCCCTTGCAGTTGCATTGTCAAACTCCTTAGACAAGCCTCAAAGGGGAAGATATGGACGGAGCGAAACCAAATGTTTATCAGTGGCTCCATTGTGTAGCCATTTGTGGCTCTATTGTGTATGCCAGACACCATGCATGCATTGCTAATGAACTGATAAGAGGTGAGCATTTCTGCCCCAGAAGCCGGATGCAGCAAAAACCCGTGGGACCAGAGAAAAAAAAACTAAAGGTGGGCAGATATGCGAATCAGCTGATACGATGAACTTAAAAAGGCAACAGAAAACTTTGCTGCGTGTGCACCAACCACCGAAGAACTGAAGACTGAGGACCAATGGGACGCCGCTGGATCCATGGTGGTGACTATTCTTGCGACTCTATCCCGCATGCTTGCTTGATTTCTGTCTTTTCCTTCCATTCTGTCCTATCGCTACCCCTCTTCACTTTTAATAATAAAAACTGTTTTGGGTGTCTGGCATTTGACTTCGTTTGTGTCTTAATCTCGCTCTTGGGATCATATCGAAACCTCCCCCGACATTGGATCGGGACACACTGTAGATGTGCAGGCTTTCTTTATAGATTTAGGTCATGTTACTCACACCTCCTGCTCATCTCCTCAGCTCATCATTGTGCATAATATGCTTAAGTGCATTACAGTATTTCTCTGTCTAGAATTTGATTTCAGTGATGTTGGAGTCTGCTCCTTGTCCTACAGTTGCATCATTCTGTGGTGTCGAAATGATGGAGAGAAAATGGCAGATTAAACTATTTTAAAAAACAATTGTTAACCCATTCCTGGAGTCTAGACTTTTTTGCTTGTGTCCTGGTTTTGGCCAGGATAGAGTTAACTTTCCTTGGGCTGAGAGGGAGCACAGCTGAAGGGCTGGGTCCTGATCGATCATTGGAGCATTCCATGTCATGTGATGACAAAGCTCAGCATATAGGTGGGCTCCTGCTCTCTCAGGGTTGTTGTTTTGGTTTTGGATTCTGAATTGGCTGGGCGGGTTTCTCTGGTGCGGTCGGATTGCTGCTGGGGACAGGCTCTGTACCGGTTGCCGTTTGGTGAGCCACTACTGCATTTTACCCATTTTGGACTACTATCATTACTGTTGGTTTTGCTAGTATTTTTTTTTTATTTAATCTATAAATTTCTTCTTTTGTCCCTCCCCTATTTCTTCGGGGGGGGGGGGGGGGGGGAGTAAACAACTGGCCACATGGCGATTTCCTACTGGCTGAGTTCAAACCACAACAGCTTGTCTTACTGTCTCTGGGTGTCTTTCACACTTGGAATCCCAGCTTATTAGTGAGCCTTGGGGGTGGGGGGAAAGGAGTAAGGATTCAAAAAATAGTCTAGTAATTTAGGTGTAAAACTGTTGTTTTGATACAGGAGTATTAAGAAAATCAAATATAACTATAGAATAGTTAACCATAGTGAACTTAAGCTGTTCGTTTAAACTAAAAATCCTTTCTGAGCTGTAAGAGCAAGGCATTTCTGAACTGTAAAAACAAAGAACACAAGCATACATAAATAAAGATAGAGGCCCCAAGGACAGAGGATGTAGCATTAGGGTGACAAGAGATATACGGGCATTTTATGACTCAGTGAAGTGAGACTGGGGCCTCTGACGTGCGGAGATGAAGAACATCTGTGTGTACCCAAAGATAGAGGACATCTGTACCCCTGGAGATGGAGGACATCTGTGAACTGTAAATTCAAGAGGATGACTCCCCATTCAAGGTTTCGCACCACATATCAAACTTGGGGACCAATTACCAAGAGGATGTGCATCACACATCAAACGTGAGAACTAGGAGGGATGGCTCCGCTCAAGGATACACATCGCATCATGTTTCCGATAAGATGGAGGAAAGCATGACAATATTGATACATTTATGACTTAACGGATGACTCCTATCTCAAGGATAGCATCATGTTTCAAGATAAGGCGGAAAGAACTGTTGACACAAGAACTTTAGGACTAATTACACTTTGTTATGAATATGTATGTTTGTATTGTAAGACCTTATGAATATGTATGTTACCTGCATTTAAGTCGTGGGTTCACTGGCCTAGGTGTGCACGTTTGGTGGAGAGATCCCCCGTGTACCCGGCGCCGTAATAAAGAATGCCTGCTTTCTAACACTCTGACTTTTGAGTTTTAGAGGGTTCTTCTCTGACCGGTTTTTACGGTATCAGTTTCAACTTGACCATTCTACTGACTGTGCAATGCCACAGGATGAACTGCCTTCTTGTCCCTCATCCAAATAAAGGAACTAAGCAAATAGGGAAAGATACTAGTTTGTTCAGTCACCAAGCAGTGCACAAATTTCACTGGTAATGTTGCAAAGGAATGCTTTACCAAGTCTTTCAGCCAATTGATTGTAATGAGGTAATCTGGCATTTGCTAACTTTTCCTGGTTTTCTTTCTTCTACGAATGGTTAGTCCAAATGTATGTGGAAACACATTCATGCAGGATGGGAGAACATCCCATGCTTAATCAAAATGTGGTAATAGTGATAGCATGTTAGAGGAATAAAAAATACAGTTTGTCAAGGGCTTTGTAACTGTTGATAATTTTAGATGGATTAAAGTGACCATGTGATAAACTGGACAGAGCAAACAACATTTATCAGCTTTTAATTGGTAGCCTGCCATTGCTTTATTAATTTCCAGCAGTATGTACTGGTCTAATTCAGCTGGAGAAGTAAAGTGTCTGGGTAAAATAATGGGATTGCATTTACTGTATGATACACTGATCCTGCAGATATAGACACTGCACTTTTTCTCTGCCACTGGCTTTGTCCATGAAGCCTAAACTCAATTATACAGCTTTTCAAAGGAAAAATCTTGAGGGGGAAAAAAGCAAACCCCTGCAATATGACATTCTAAGAGACAAAGAGATTTATCTTCTATCAGAAAATACCCAGGGCTGATTTAACATCTGTCTCAGTTCATGCAGCTAGAGCCATCTAAAATTAGGTGTTTTTCCTAAACTGCTTGTCCAGGTTTCCACTGTTAGAGAAGAGGTAAGAAAAATCATTCATTAGTCTCTTGCTTTTCTCTACTCACTACAATAGAAGCCAAAATGATGCCTTTAAAATAAATGGTTGACATATCAATCACTAAAGGAGAGATGATTCCTACTAATGTAAATTCCTTTATGTGAAGAAAATTTGACCTCCGTTGTTTTAGGGTGGAGTTTCCCTAGGACAGAAAATGACAAAAACTCATAGCTGAAAATAGACATGTTGAGTTTATCTATCTCAGTTATGCAGAGCAAAAGTTGTCACTGCTACCAAATTCTGTAGCAATGTGTTGAGGTTTGAACTCAGCCAGAAGCCAGATGCCACGTGGCCGGCCGCTCAGCTCCCCCTCCCCCCTCTGGTGAAATAGGGGAGGGACAAAAAGAAGAGAATTCGTAGGATAAATAAAAAGAAAGAATTTACTAAATATAACAAGAGAACAACAGTAACAATAGTGAGTCCAAAAAGAAACGGGTAAAATGCAGCAGTGGCTTACCGAGCACGACGACCACCTCCACAGCAACACGCAACCGCACTGGAATCCGAAAATGGGGCATGCCCACCTGAATACCCTGGGCATGACATCACATGGTATGAAATACTCCAATGACTGATCGGGACTCTGCCCTCTAGCTGGGCTCCCTCTCAACCCAGGGAAAATTAACTCCATCCTGGTCAAAACCAGGACACAATGAATAGACGTCAAAACACTTTCCTAAAGAGGGAATTATTGAAATATTGTATTCCTATTAAAAGTTTAAGGGATTTTTAAGTTGCATTTCCCTATATTGGAATAAAAAAGGAGGCAGGACTTCAAGGCGGTGTTCCATCAGAGCTTGTGACCTACTTCTGTTGTTGACAGAACTGCCAGTTTAAAATGTCTTGCTGAAAATATCCCAGCCAATCCCACTGGGAGGAAAAAGCAGAATAATTTCAAATTAAGATTAAAGCATAAGATTTAAAGTCAGATTGGCTGTTTAAACAAAATATGAAGGTGGAATGATTGCTAGTGTTCACATTAAGCATTCCCCAGCCAAAAATCAGTTACTGATTTCTATGCTCAGGTCCAGAATGAAATCCTGTGGCCTGCAGTATATCAAAGGTCATATTTTACTTCATTTTGGAAAATAAATATATGCATTTGTATAAAATTCAGATTAATTCATTAAGCTTTCAGTCATTCTGTGTTGTTCTTTTAGCTGCTTTGAAAAGTCTTTTTCACTTATAATGAAAATCATGATCTTTAAATATGCAAAGCTTTCTATTTAGATATGTAAAGCTTTCTGTACTACAAAAATATTTATACAACATGGTTGAAAAATAGTTTTAGTGCAGTTATAAAAGACAAACAGGAAGAAATCAATGCAATCATGTTAGAGAGAATGTTTTTACACTAGCTTAGTTACTAGATTTAATATGTAATTCTTAGTGTATTTGTTTTCTTTACCAGAGTCTAGAAGAAACAATTTCTTAAAAATAGGATACAACCAACTCCAAGGACAGATCTTTGTTTGTTTTTAATTTAAGTTTCATATTAATTATAAAAAATAATAAGTAAATAAGACTCAAATGTCTCATTGATCTGGTTTTGCATATTACTGGCAAACTGTTGCTGACTGCATCTGCTCCACTAGATCCTCTCCCTTGCTCCATGGTCACTAAAAAGAGAGCTAGAACTCAGAAAATTAAAATGCGTACCAATACTGGGTTCAAGAGTACGTACTACTGAGCCATGGGAAGTACTGAAGTAAGCATTCTAGCTCTGCCACTTATTCAACCTTTGCGGGAGAGATGAACATGCGGACAACCAGATCGATTAAGCAATGCTAATTTTATTATGGTGGACAAGCCTTTTATAATGCAGGTGAAAATCACATGATACAATCACATGGTATAATTCTTTCTGATTGGACAGTTAGCTTTGCACATGCTCCTTAAGCTCTCTTCTGATTGGATGAGAACTGCCACATCGACATCGTACAAACTCCTTCTCTGTCCAGACCCACACCCTGAAATTGTTTACCTTCCTGGGTTCTTCCTCATTCTTCCAGGGTCATTTCGTCACATCCTTGCCGACGCTGAGGCTTTACCAGCCTTGCTCATATGCAGGATTGCTCACATGCCCATTTCCTCGCAGGAAATCCATCCGAATCCCCACAAACCTTCAGCAAGTTTCAGTCATCTGAATTTTAAACAAAGAAAATTATAAGAGCTTCTGTGAAGTCTAACTGATTAATGACCTTAATCTCTGAGATTTTCAGATAAACTGTGCTAAGAAGGCTAAACAAACCAAAAGTATTAGCAATACTGGCAGTATATCTCATTAATGACACATCAGCATTAATTGAAAAGGTATTTATTATAATTGCCTTTGCCTGGAATACTGTTTCATTTTTACAAACCACAGCCTTTGCTATGGACAGGTGCTTTTGAATGGCTACTGTGCCACCTCAGATATGTAATTAATATAAATTGTAATTAATACAAGTTCCCTTGACCTTTTCCTGTAAACAAGCTGTGTATTAACAGGCAAAGCTAGCTGATTTCAGCAGACAAGTCTACAGCTTGCACATGGATGTCTGTTCCCCAAGGACATATGTAAATCCAGCAATGCAAGAAAATCCCTGCTTTTTTTTCCTTTCCACTGCTGTGATTCAGAGACCTTTTTCTCCTGCATAAACTTTCAGTAGCAAGACACTGAGACAAGCCAGACACCCATTCACTCATCCTGTAAATGTTATTAAGAGTGCAGCTTACTTGAAAACAGTGGCCAAAAGTTCAAACCAGATGTTTGTGTGGTGTCTACCTCTTTATTTAAGCATACATGTATTAGATTTTTAGAACATTCTGAGCACTCATCTTCTCTCCTGTGAATATTCAGTACCTTTAAAACTTTTCTTACTGCAAGGTATAGTATGTAACCATGACTTCTTACGATACATTACTAACAGGTTTGTGGCTCTCTCAGTGACTTAAACTCCAATGGATTGTCCCCAGCAGAGGTGCTTGATGTAACAAACATATTTTCAGGTATTAGCAAACACACTGGGTGACATCACAAAAAACACCTAATATTTCTTATTTTATAGTCATTAAAGAATGACTTTGTGTTTTATGATGTAACATTACATATTAACTTCAATCATGAGACATGTTAGAAATGTAGACAAGATTCATTATTAGAATTATTATGGTTAGCATCTAATAGCTGTAGACTCTAAGATAAGAGGTAATGCACATAAGTTTCAACAAAAGGAAATTCTGGTTAGGAATTACAGAAAACAATTCTTCACTATGAAGGTGGTAAAGCATTGGAACAGGCTACCCAGATATTCAAACACTGACTAGCTATGATCTTGAGCAGCCTGAATTAACACTGAAACTGGATCTAACATTAAAGTTATATCTGATTTGAATGAGAGCTTAGACCAGATGACTTCAAATATAGGTATGTGGGTGTGCATGCTGGCTTACTGAACTTTCTGCCCACACTGACAATGGAAAAGTACAACCAGCACTCGGGCAGAAGATTAACGATGTCTGAAAACAAGAAATAGTTACCAGAAGGCCAGAAGAAAAGAATGTGCTCATTAAGGAAGAAACTGATAAAGAAGGGACCTTTTGGAATTGCAAAAGCAGGAACTTATCTACTGGCTGTGTGCGGGTAGCAATGTTTGTGGAAAGTACCGAGGGGAGCTATTTTTAGAAGGCACGAGAGTATATAAGGGCTTGCTGCTATTCTTAGAAGGCACAAGAGTATATAAGGGCTTGCTTGCTAATAAAGCTTTGAGCTTGACTTCCAATCATATTGATTGTCTGTGGTCTTGTCTCCTGTGGCCTGCACGGGATTTCGTCTCCACATAGGTAGGCTGAAAATTTTAAAAGTTTCTAAACATCAAAGCACTGAGGTTTTCAAGCAGGCTTCAGACTGAAGGGTTGAACCAGAATAAAAAAAAAAAAAAGTTAATAATTTTCTGAACCAGATTATGTTATTGTTGTGGTTTGAACTCGGCCAGCAGCCAAACACCATGCATCTGGTCGCTCACCCTTCCCCCACCTGGTGAGTAGGGGAAGGAGACTGGAGGGATACAAGGGAAACTCATGGGTTGAAATAAAAAAAAACCCAACAGTTTAGTGATTGTAACAAAACAAAACAATAATGGAAAGTACAAATGGGTAATGCACAATGCAATTGCTCACCACCTGCCAACTGATACCCAGCCCACTCCCGGCCAGCAATCCTGACAGAATGAAGATCCCACCATCAAAGACCAGAAGCAAGAGAGAACCCGCCTCTTTTATATACTGATCATAATGTCACATGATATGGAATACTCCAATGGCCAATCTGGGCCCGGCACTCTGGCTGTGCCCCCTCCCAGCTCAAGAAAAGTTAACTCTATCCTGGCCAAAATCTGGGTTGGGCTCTCCAGCTGTGCTTCCTCCCAGCTTAAAAAAAATTAACTCTATCCCAGCCAAACCCAGGACGGTTATATAGTTCTTTCCATATCAGGGTATTGGAATGAATGACTTCAGGTCAGTGACCCAGGACTTCAATCTTATGCTTTCTGTTTCCATGGGATTCATCCCAGTCTTTTTACTAAATGCGTGGAAGAGAGAAATTCAGGTGCTCTGTAAAATAAACATTATGAACTCTCACCAACTCTCATTTTGACTCTGGCTTTTTTGTTGTTATCTGATTAACAGATAAGAATAAAGAAGTTGAGTTTAAGACACTTATCTGTCTCTTCTATAGAGACACATTAGAAATAAGTGTATATAAGTGTAGATATATATACAGATTTCTGTTTTTTTATTATGTACTCCTGGTATTTGTTTTATAGTGCTTAATTGAAGGCCAAAAGAAGATAGTCAGAATATCTGATTTCTTCAGTTCTTAACTTAATAGTGTTTGTTCTTTGACATCTAATGAAAATATGATTGCCATCACATGTACCAATACATACCAAAATTTACACCTTTGTACACGAACTTAGTGCTGCTTGCTTCAATTTTCTTTAATTAACCAGAATTGGACCTTGAAATTACATTCTTACAGAAAAACTATTATTTCATACATGAGGATTTTTTAAATTATTTGGGGGAGGGAGAAAAAAGCTGATTGCAAAACTGAGTGTGGGACAGGTTACTCCTCATTTAAAATGTAAATTGCTTATCTTTTTTTCTCATCACCTCTCTAATGTACAGATACAGGTCTCAGCACTGATGCTTTTAGAGCTACTTGAGGTGAGAGCAGTAATTAAATACTATGAACATTGGGTTAAGTAGTTCACATCAGGGTTTGGGGAAGAAAGCTGCAAAACATTTCAAGATACCTAAAGGCAGCGATTTCATGTGGCACATCTTCTGTTGTATAATTTTGATGCTTTTTAAGTTTTCTTATTGTGACAGATTATGTGAAATGGCCAATGGCTCTTTGAATCATGTATGTTTTCCTACCCATGCAAATATACAGCACCCTATTTTTGTTAATTCAGTTATGTTCAGGTGCTTAAAGGAGAGGATTAACTTTTAACGGCTCTCAGCCCTCCTTTCTCTTCCTCATACCTCTGACCTTACTTAATTTGGTATTGCTTATACATGGGAAAACTTACTTAGAGAATATGTAGCCTTATGAAAGTAAGTATAGCACCTTGAGGAAAGTCTTCAGATAATCACACCCCATAATAAGTCCACATAAAATCAGAGGCAAAAAGACAGATATAGAAGATATAGGAAAAAAAGTACATATGGTATTAAATAGCAGGATCTTACTCTAAATTGAGTGTAAGTGCAGCAGACCTAGGGGCTTCAGACCTTAGAATATTAACAAATTTTTCCTAATGTGATTCAGCAAAATAAAGGTTCAATTACAAAGCAAAGCAAAAAAAAAAAAAAGTTGTGGTGAGATTTCATTAGCTCTTTCTGAAGAGATATATTAAATACTTCTTTTTTTAGTAGACTGATATGATTGCAATCTGTGGTCAGGACCTTATTTAGAACACTACTGAAACATGGATACGTTTTTCTTGGGCAGTTATGTAGATTTGATGATAGCACAGTGATGGGCAATAACTGTGATTAAACAATTTTACAATTTTCAGTATATGTGAGTTCGGTACACAAAATATTAGTCCCACTGCCATTGCTGGATTTAGACTGATGCCATATTTCTTCTCAAAAATGTCTAATGCTTTACCACATATCAGTCCCTTCTACTAATGAACCCATATACAGGGAACCCATTTTGGTACATTAACTGTGGCCTGTCCAACCCAGTTCAAGCCCATGTGGTGAACCCTTCAGTTTACCTCAGTCTCTGTCCTTGTTTTTCTGTCCTATAAATACCAAAATATTGATGGACACCATCTGTGGTGGTTTGACCTTGCCTAAATGCCAGGTACCCACCAAGTCGCTCCATCACTTCCCCCCCTTCCCCCTTTTTTCTCAACAGGGAAAAAAGGGGGAAAGAAAATAAGATAGGAAAAAGAAACAACCCTTGTGGGTAAAACAAAAGCAGTTTTAATGTAAGCAAAGCAAAGCAAGGTCTGCCTGCGGAAGCAAAAGGAAAACAGATTTATTCTCTACTTCCCATGAACAGGCGATGTCGGGCCTTCTCAGGAAGCAGGGCTCCCATACGCGTAGTGGTTGCCTCGGAGGACCAAGGGTGACCCCACCCCCTTCCTCCTTTCTCCCAGCTTTATACTGAGCAGACGTCATATGGTCTGGAATATCCCTTTGGTCAGTTCGGGTCAGCTGTCCTGGTTGTGTCCCCTCCCAAGATCTTGCCCACCCTGTCCCACTGGGGAGGAAAATGTCGGAAAGAGCCTTGGTGCTGTGTAAGCACTACTCAGCAGTAGCCACAACATCAGTGTGCTATCAACACCCTGCCAGCTCCCAACATAAAACACAGCACCATGAGGGCTGCTACAGGGGAAAACCAATTCTGGCTCAGCCAGACCCAGTACACCATCAAAGCTTGTCAGCTAAAGAGCTTTGTGACACAATCTTGTCTGTCCTGGGAGAGGGAAAGCTGTGGTATTTAGGATGTCTTTTACCACTCACTCCACTGGGGAAGCTGAAGAATTTGATTTCTGTGACCTTTATACAAAATTTTGAAATTTGCCTGCTTTTCAGTAGTTGTAATGGAAAGAATAGCTATTTTGCACTTGTAGCAAAGTTATGCATACAGCTAGGGGCAGGCAGTCTGAAAAAAATTAGATTGGACATCAGAAATCTTTTTTGTCCTTTCTCAAATAGCATTCATAGTTTATTACTCAACCATTCTTCTTGGTCCTTTCACCAAGAGGGACACAGTTTGTCACAAGCCATAGTGTCTCAAATAATTTCTGGACTCTGCTACAGCCCCTTATTTGAGTCTTTTTGTTCCGGTATATAACTGGGCTCAAAGACACTCTGCAAGCAGGCTATACACAGCTTATAAGTATACAGCACTCCTTTAGTAGCTAACATAAGCAAAAGATAGTTAGGATTTAACAAGCTATTAGGCTAAGCATTAGTGTGCTCACTGTTCTGATAAGGCATCTGAAGAGTCTTTGCTGGCCAGGCAGGCATCACCGATGAGGGAAAAATCCTTCTCCGCATCTCCCTGGAATAAGTCCTCAGTGTTACTGAACTGTCTCCAGTTTCTCAGCATCCCACTTGAACTAGAAGGCTGAAGTGCTAAGGCTTGGACAACAGGCCCAAGCCAGAGTTGACCTATAGATGAATCCTATATATTTTATAACTGATAACCATCGTGCTAGTAGGTATTGTACTAGGTTATAACAACCCACTTATGCTGGTGTAAAAAGTGCTAAAGCATTGAAATACTGCAGCCTGAACAACAGGCCCCAAGCTGAAGCTGCTAACTTAGCATGTAGTCATTAGTGAAATATGTAAACTCGCTAGTGAAAGACAAAATATAATCAGTAGTGAGGAGAGAATGTATCCCACTTTCCTTTCGCAGCCTTGTTCAAGGCTGAGAACCCAAGTGTTTGGCCTTGTTAGAAACTCCCTTGGTTCTCCCCCCGAGCCCTGGCCAAGCTTTGGGTGGAATCCAACAGGAGAATGAAACCAGACACTTTCCGCTCAAAACAAAGGTGCCAGCTATTCTGGCTTGTCGATCTCTGGTATATAAGGCTGGGCCCGTTTGCAGCGACTTTGGAAGCCTCACCTACGGGTGGACACACCGCGTAGGATTTCCCACTTGCCGGGACAGGCTCTCCAAATCCTCGCTGTAACCGGGGCTCCCCAGCGTCTGCAGATCTGGATGATGATGATAATATATGCAAATGGTGTTGTATTTCTCTTAATTACTATTCTCTCTCTCTCTCTCATGTAGTAAAGTGCTTTAAGTGCATTATTCCGCTTCTTCTTACTGCATGTTCTCTGTATTACGCTGTTACATTACTTGGTTATTACCAGTAAAGTACGCCTGCTCTTTTCACTCTGGTGTCTGAGTTTAATTGGTATCCTTAATATAGCAAAACAAAGGCCCAAACCAGACACAGTATTCCTGGTGTGGCATCACCAGTACTGAGCAAGAAGGGATCTAACTCTCCTTGATCTGATGGCTGTGCTTTTCCTAGTGCAGCCCGGTGTGTGGTTTGCTTCATTCACAATGAAAACATACTTTTGGCTCGTATGTATGTGGGTACCCACTGTTACTCCAGGTCCTTTTCAGCAGAGATGCCAGTTTGTTCCTGGCCTGTACCAATGCATAGGCAGTTCTGCTCTGTCCTGAAGCAGATCTTTCCACTTTTCCTTGCTGAACTTCAAGGGTTCCCTGATGATCTAATCTTTAATTTTAGCAAGGTCTCACTGAAATGAAGATCTACTATTTATTTATCATCTGCTTCTCCCCTAGCTTTGAATCATTCAGAATTATGCTGAGGAATCACACTTTCTCAACATCTAGGCAGTTGATGAAGATATTGAACTCTATTGGCCCAAGTATTGATGTCTGTCATGCTCCACTTGTTACCAGATGCCAAACAGACATTGAGTCATTGATCACTACTCAGTGAGACCAGCAGTGTGGACAACTGTCAGCTCATCTAAGAGTGTGGCCAATCTGTACTTCAGCTTATCAATGAGGCTGTGGTGGGAGAGTTTTATGTAAAGTTTTAGCAAAGTAAAAATATATCTCAGCCCCTCTGCTTTTCTCTCATCCATGAGGTGGATCATAGGCAGTCTTTTGTCATTGAAAGCAATCAGATTGGTCAAGAATGATTTACCTTTGTTAAATCTGCCTATTCCCATTCTCCTTCTTTTCCTTGGAGGACTCGCTCCATGAGTTTCTCGGAGAGTAAAGTGAGGCTGTCATGCCTATAGTTCTTCAAATCATCACTCTTGCCCCCTTTGAAGGTGGGTTCAACACTTGCCTTTCTCCAGTGTTCAGGGACTTCCTTTGATCTCCGTGATCTTTGAAAGATTAGAGTGGCCTCATATGGACATCAGCCAGATTTCTCAGTGTCCTCATATATATCCTCTCTGTCCATACAACTGTCTGCAGTTCCTCAGATCCTCTCCTTACCTTTTATAAGGATAGACATACCGTTAGCCTTCTCCTTGCCATCAGGGACTGCCCCTAATAAGAATAATTTTTCAAGATAGGAGATAGCGATCTTGCAATTACATCAGTGCATTGAGTCAATTCCCATCAGGCCAGGTCTGAGTATATCCCACTTCTGTGGGATAGTGTAAGCACTAGCCAACTTACACAGTTCTTCCCGTCCCCCTTGAATTGCCTTGCTAGTTTTAGTTAATTTTGGCATTGGCCATCCTGATTTCATCTTCTTGTTCCTGAGCAATGCTTTTATACTCTTCCTTTCTGTTCTTGTTTCCACCTCCATTTCACTATTAGTTCATTAAGAAACTCCTTGCTTAGCCAAGCAGGTTTCTGTGAATATTCTGTCTTCAAGAAGAGCAGGATGTTTTTTTTTCCCCCTTGCCTCTGAAGTCTCTTAAAAAGCCGAAGCTTGTTCTCCTGAAGTCCAGTGTCCTCACTCCTCTAGATTTCCTCTGGATGCTGAACTCTGTCATCCTACAGTCCCTGCAGCCAAGACTGCCACCTGTGACCCCATTCTCCACACTTCTTTCCTTTCCTGTTTGTTAGCAGCAGGACAAAATTTTGGACCAATTTTTAGTCTAAAATCTCTGCTTTTTACCAAGACTATAAACCTTCACCTAGCCTATTCCTATACACCTCCAACTGCCTTTTTCTTTACTAGCAAAAACAAATACAAAACAATTTTGCCATAAAGAGAAAAAAAGTTAGGGAAAAGAGGGAAAGATAATCTTTCAAATCATTCTGCCTTTTTATTTTTTTCTCATTAGTAATGGAATGTCCTGACACATCTATTTTCTTCTGAGTGCTCATTAATTAATAGATCTAATGGCACTCCTACTGATTTTCCTTCTCCATAAATTCATAAATCAGTCCTAATTTTCCTGGTTCCCCTCACAGTAAGAAAATGAAGGGCTTCTGACTGCATTATCCTTTAGTAGGATAGTGTCCAAATGAACAGTCTTCTGAAGATTTACATAGGGACTGTGCTAGTAGTGGCCCACTGAAAAACGTGATGTATGCTCTCACGTGCCTGCAGACCCACAAGGGTCGCACTTGAGAGTGCAGCTCTGTTCAGAGGATGACTTCAGAAAAGGTAAATATCTGTTTAATTGCTGATTTGCTAATTATGAAAAGCTTTAACCATAGCATAAATATGTACTATTGTAATAATAAAGGGTCTTTTCTTCTGCACTTCATGGAGAGTCCGTGCCTCAATTGCGACAATACACCATCTCGATACAATCACAAGCCTACAACAACTATAAGGAAGGAGTTTTGCCACCATCTATCAGTGAATAGGAGAAAGAGACAAAGCCAGAAAAAGTATTTGTTCCCTGCCTTCTCACACAAAACCAATATTCTCATTATTTCCCTAACTGATGAATATTTTGATGCAGGTTAATGAACAATTGATGTTGCGGGAGGATATCGGACTTGAACAACTCTATGAGAGTTATCTCCAGCAAAGCCGTTTATTTTTCCAATAGTACATACTTATGCTCTCGCCAAAGCTCTTACATCATAATTAGCAAATTATGGACCAGCCTATACCTCTCAAAAATTTGCTTTTTTTTTTCAACTCTGGGGCATACGTCACATCAAAGGTATACAACATTCCCCCATGGGGCAAGCCATAGTGGAGAGAGCGCATCAAACTTTACAAGCGCTTTTGCAAAAACAAAAAGGGGGAGAGGTCTTGGCTGCTGCATGGCTGTTGCAGAATGACTTGCAAAAGCGGTATATGTGTTAAATTACTTACGGCTCACAGGTGATAGGGAGGAACCACCAGTAGTAATACATAGTATGGATCTGAAATCCGGTATAAGCCAGTGTGGAACTAACAATGACGGGTCGAGGCTATGCCTGCGTTATTACCGATACCGGCACTAGATGGGTTCCGAGTTGATGGGTGCGACCCTGGAAAAAGGAAGTTAAGAAAGATGAAACAGAAACCAAATGAGATATTAACTTGGAGCAAGGGTTATGTTTGTGTCTTCACAGATGCCGGTTATCGCTGGGTTCCTGCTCAGTGTGTTCAGCCTGTATTGGAACCTGCCTCAGGGTGAAGGTTGGGTGGTCTCACAACCAAATACCACCACAAGACCTGAAAATCCATTCCCTACGTGCTTGGTAGAAATACCTGTGGATACATGGCCGAACCCACTGCAGTTTTGGCGTAGCAAACAAACTAATGCTACTTCTTTGGCTTTAAGTGGTCTTTTAACTGATGCTGATAGTGTTAGACATGCTATGTTACAACATAGAGCTGCCATTGTATAGGAGTTCGATACATGCAACCCATCACATAGTGATTAAGCAATGCCTACTTTAATATGGTGGACAAGCCTTTTATAATACAGGTGAGAATCACAAGGTACAATCACATGGTACAATTCTTTCTGATTGGACAATTAGCTTTGCACATGCTCCTTAAGCTCTCTTCTGATTGGAGAACTGCCACATCGACATTGTACAAACTTCTTCTCTGCCAAGACCAACACCCTTAAGTTGTTTAACTTCCTGGGTTCTTCCTCATTCTTCCAGGGTCATCTCCTCGTCACCTCCTTGACGACGCTGAGGCTTTACCAGCCTTGCTCCTATGCAGGATTGCTCACATGCGGATTTCCTAGCAGGAAATCCTTTAGAATCCCCACATATCCCTCTTTTTGTTTTTGAGCAATCCAAACTCTTTGCAAGCCTTTCCGCAACAGTTGTCTAATGCGAAAAATTAAGCATGGCAAAATAACAGCAAGCACAATAATCACAATAATTGCAATGATTACTCCTTTTAACAATTCTTTGCTCGTAATAAGTTGACCTTGCCAAAAGTTGTAGTGTCGGTGCCGGCCTGGGTAATTTGTGCAATGCCATTGGCCTGTGAAAATCTCCCTTTTTGCCCAACTATCGTCTGACACAAACCCAGTGAATTCTTGTGGGTCAGAGTAAGGGATTCTCAATAAACATGCTCTGAACGGGTTCGACGGAGTAGCCATCAAAAGGCAGAAGGATTCTTGACCTGTCGCTTATCTATAGTTACTTATATATTTGGTCGGGGAAACACTACTTTTGCTGGATGAGCATTAATCACTGTCAGAACCATCACAAGGCTTAGAATCACAAACTTGATCTCCTTTCCAAGGCCGCACCCAGCGAGATGGAGCCCATCTAGTGCCAGTATCTGTAATAGCGCAGGCATAGCCTCAACCCGTCATTGTTAGTTCCACAGGTCCTTTCCACTCTCCTATAGCAACATCTTTGTACTGAGCAAAAGCATTATCTCCACACTGGCTTATACCGGATTTCAGACCCATACTTCTATATTACTACTGGTGGTTCCTCCCTATCACCTGTGAGCTGTAAGTAATTTAACACATACACCGCTTTTGCAAGTGGTTCTGCAGCAGCCAAGACCTCTCCCCCTTTTTGTTTTTGCAAAAGCGCTTTTAAAGTTTTGATGCGCTCTCTCCACTATGGTTTGCCCCGTGGGGGAATGTGGTATACCTGTGATGTGATGTGACGTATACCCCAGAGTTGACAAAAAAAAAAGGCAAATTTTTGAGAGGTAGAGACTAGTCCATTATTAGTTTCACGGGTCAATTGAACTAATTTTCCATATTCCCTGGTGCATCCAGCCCTACCGCGATGGTAACTTCTCACAACTTAGTACTTTTTCACAGTTCAGTGTTGCAGCTGTCCGCTGTTTTCGCCTGCCACCTTGGCACAACTCAGCAGTTTCTTATCTATCTTCCAAGGTCTGTTCTTCCTAGCTACTACTCAGAGGCTGTGTAAAGCCCCACCTGCAAGACTTATTTCAAGACTTCATCAATTAGGGGTTAGGCAAACTTCAAAACACAGCATACTTAAAACAGTTTCACAGAACGCTAGAAACAATACAGCAGTTACAGTTACTAGAGTAAGCTAATTGCAGTACCCACAACTAAGGGATATGATGAAATACCACAAAAATAAACAGTAAGGAAAATACGGAATAGCACACTTACTTAATGGGGTACTAACATTCAGATCCGCAATTGCTGAGGAACCCTGGATGCAGCGAGAATTTAGAGTGCCCTTCCTCGCAAACCGGAAATCCTACGCGATGCGTCCATCCGTAGGTGAGGCATCCAACATCGCTGCAAGCAGGTCCAGCCTCATATATCTAAATCAACAGGCCAGAATAACTGGCAATTTTCTTTGAGCAGAAACATCTGATCTCATCCTCCTGTTGGGTTCCACCCAGAGCCTGGCCACCACTCAAGGGGGAAAACCAAGGGAGTTTCTAATAAGGTTAAACACTTGAGCTCTTAATTCTTAATACTGCTGAACAAGAAGAGTTGAATACAGACATTCTTATAGCATTTCATCCTTATTAATGACTACATTTTGTCTAAGCTACATCTTTCACTAGTGACTAATAAGCTTATATATTTCATTAAGGAGTTGCAATTACTGTTAGCATTTTCTCTGAAAAGAATTCGCAACGGTAGTGTGATTAAAGACCGAGATAGTGTATTCTGTCCTATTGCAGTAGCAAGCATTACCCATACATTCTGCTTAAATGATCAGTTGAAGAGATCACGAACTGTTGGCACAGGGGCGTCCACGGCACTTGCGGCTGGTTCCTGAGTGTCTACAGCTGCAGCTGGGCTGCGTCTCACACACGCAGAACAATCATACAAAGAGGCCTCTTACACTTATCACTCGCACAACATAATATCACAAACTCTACAGACATCAAAACACCATTAAGAATATATAAAGTCATTGCTAGTTGATTATGTGGTGCGTCCAGAAAATTCCCCCTTCTTTGTTTTATAGCGTTCACCATGGTGCAACCACTTCACGCCCTGCAGTGGCATAGGCTGCAACATCAGCCTGTTGCATTCCTCGGCTGGTTAACTCAATCATATCAGCTACAGATGCTCCATGTGGGAGGGTCGCTATCAGGTGCTGGGTAGATGGGCTAGCGTTTTCAAAGGCCATTAACTTGAACATCTTTTCTTTCATCTCTAGGGTCACGTCAGGTTGTTGTTCTAGGGAGTGATAAAGGCGGTCTACGTATTTTGAAAAAGGTTCATTAAGTCCCTGTTTTATTGTTACAAACTTGTCCTGTTTCTTTCCTTCTGTGTCAGGTACAGACATTAGGGCCTGACAGGCCATTGACTGTGATAGCCGTAACACTTCATTAGAGAAATTGCCCTGTAGATCTACTGCGGTGAAGGGCCCTGTACCCAATAGCATTTGGGCTTGGACAAGATGAAGGGGATCGCCCTGTGGGCGCGGACGAACCTGTTCTTCATTAGCTAACTTCGTCCATGTGCTTTCAAATAACATTTTTTGAGATGGAGTTAAAATAACTGCCGCTATTTGATCAATATCTTTTGGAATTAACAACGATGACGAGAAGATATAGTTAATGATTTGTTTGGTCAATTGATGATGAAGACCATTTTGGATTACTGAAGCCCTAGCCTTTTCAAGCAATTTCCAATCGAAGGGATCCCACTCATTAGCACCAGTGACAGTATTAAAGGAAACTGGAAATGCTTGTACGGCTTCTGGGATAAAAGACCCTTCTAGTATAGCATCTCTAAGAACTCCTTTCCATCGGCGTGTAGCTGCAGAGGTACTCTGCGTCTGTGAAGAAAAAAGATGCGAAGCTGCAGGGTGAGATGATGAGGGCGCAGTAGCAGGTGCAGGAACTGCATACTCGAGCGATGGATCAGGAGGAGCAGATGGCCGTGGTCCCGTATTTGACGAAAAGGTATATGGTGTCTGCTCCCTCTTCTCTGCCTGTGATACAGTCAAGTTGTCAAGCTTGTCTACAATGTGCAGGAGTAAAGTTTCAATGTCTGCAGAGCTGACTTGTGAGGCGGGGCTCTGTTCTCCTGATGTGTTGTCCAGTGAGGGCGGGAGGGGCGGGCACAAGTCCTCTGTACCCCCGCCTTCGTCTAGGTTCCGCCCAATATTGGCGTTTTTGGTCTCTTTCGGTTTCTCTCTAGTCGCTTTCCGGTTGGCATCAGACACATTTCCGGTGCTTCCCGCCCCTGATGACGCACTTTTAAGTTTAAGTCCCACCGCTCGCCACGGCTCCGGCGGCACAATCGTTAAGCCAAACGGATTTTTCGGCTGACCCAGCGCGGCGGGCGCCGCAAGCGGCGCAGAGCCCCCCCCTCCCTCATCGCTCCGGGGCGAGGGGGCTGAGGGGGGGAAGGGGCCGGACCGTCCTTCCGGCGGTGGTCGGGGCAGGGCGGTAGCGGCGGCAGCGGCGCCGTGGCTGATATATCAAGATTAGGGGCCGGTCCGAGCGCTGCAGCGGCAGACGCCGCGGCCGTACGCTCACTGCTCATGTCCTGTAACGCCTCTCGGATTAATTTCCATAGCGCGGTGTAACCGCTCACTTCTTTTGCCGACTTTCCTCCATCACTGACCGAGTCCCACAGCTGCTTCCCTATGGCTTCCCAGGGAGCGGCTTCAAATACAAGCCCTGCACTGGGGATAAGTCCCTTCTCTCGGCTCCACTTTAATAAGCCTTCTAACGCAGACTTGTCATACTTTATCCCTCTCACAGAGAGGATCAGTTGGAGGAGTTTCACTACTGCTTGCTCGTCTCTAGTAAGCGTAGACCCCATTCCTCCCCGGCCGCCGCCTCCCGCGGCTCCCTATACTCAGCCGCCTCCCGCAGCTCTAAAGGGTACAGCGCGCTGATTCTCACCTTCAGACGCCGGGGCAGCGTCTGGATCAATTTCGACCGGCCTTCCCGTGGTAATACTTCACCGAGTCCTCCTCGGACTTGTGCTAATCTGATTTATGGCCCTGTTCGGGTGCCAGGTATGGGAGTTGGAGACATGCACCCCATCACATAGTGATTAAGCAATGTCTACTTTAATATGGTGGACAAGCCTTTTATAATACAGGTGAGAATCACAAGGTACAATCACATGGTACAATTCTTTCTGATTGGACAATTAGCTTTGCACATGCTCCTTAAGCTCTCTTCTGATTGGCTGAGAACTGCCACATCGACATTGTACAAACTTCTTCTCTGCCCAGACCAACACCCTGAAGTTGTTTATCTTACTGGGTTCTTCCTCATTCTTCCAGGGTCATCACCTCATCACCTCCTTGCTGACGCTGAGGCTTTACCAGCCTTGCTCCTATGGAGGATTGCTCACATGTGGATTTCCTAGCAGGAAATCCTTTAGAATCCCCACACCATTGATTTTTGCTTTTAGCACAAGGGCATGGATGTGAAGATCTTGAAGGAATGCCTTATCTGAATGGTTTGACTCCCTGGGAATTACAGGATGGTTAAAAGAATTTTTAAAAGGAGTAATCATTGTAATTATTGTGATTATTGTGCTTGCTATTATTTTGCCATGCTTAATTTCCTGTATTGGACAATCATTGCAAAAAGGCTTACAAGGAGTTTGGATTGCTCAAAAAAAAAAGAGTGATATGTGGGGATTCGGAAGGAGTCCCTGCGAGAAAATGGACGTGTGAGCAATCCTGCATAGGAGCAAGACTGCTAAAGACTCAGCGTCGGCAAGGATGTGACGAGGAAATGACCCTGAAATAATGAGGAAGAACACAGGAAGTTAAACAACTTCAGGGTGTGGGTTTGGGCAGAGAAGGAAGTTTGTACAATGTTGATGTGGCAGTTCTCATCCAATCAGAAGAGAGCTTAAGGAGCATGTGCAAAGCTAACTGTCCAATCAGCAAGAATTATACCATGTGATTATATCATGTGATTCTCACCTGCATTATAAAAGGCTTGCTTCACCACAATAAAATTGGCATTGCTTAATCACACTGATAGTCTGCACTGCCCATATCTCCCGCACGGATCCGCATCACACTGCCATCTGGTAGGCACACACTGACCACTGATGCACACAAAATCAGATTCAGCACACGTCTTCTTCACACAAACACTCTCATCGCTGCCATAAAGCATATGACTAAATGTTACAAAATATGGAAGATACAGAATAGCACACTTACTTAATGGGGTACTAACATTCAGATCCGCAATTGCTGGGGAACCCTGGATGCAGCGAGAATTTAGAGTGCCCTTCCTCACAAACCGGAAATCCTACGCGATGCGTCCATCCGTAGGTGAGGCATCCAACATCGCTGCAAGCAGGTCCAGCCTCCAAATCAACAGGCCAAAATAACTGGCAGTGTTCTTTGAGCGGAAACATCTGATCTCATCCTCCTGTTGGGTTCCACCCAGAGCCTGGCCACCACTCAAGGGGGAAAACCAAGGGAGTTTCTAATAAGGTTAAACACTTGAGGTCTTACTTCTTAATACTGCTGAACAAAGAAAGTTGAATACACACATTCTTATAGCATTTCATCCTTATTAATAACTACATTTTGTCTAAGCTACATCTTTCACTAGTGACTAGTAAGCCTATATATTTCATTAAGGAGTTGCAATTACTGCTAGCATTTCCTCTTAAAAGAGTTGGCAACCGTAGTGTGATTAAGGACAGAGATAGTGTATTTTGTCCTATTGCAGTAGCAAGCATTACCCATACATTCTGCTTAAATGATCAGTTGAAGAGACTGTGAACTGTTGGCACAGGGGCACCCACAGCACCCACAGCTGGCTCCTGAGTGTCCACCAAAAGCTGCCTCTCACGCCTCAGGTATGGTCGCACACACCTTGCCGGTAACCACCGGGGACCGTGACCTGTGGAGACACAAGCATAACCTCTTCCCCAGGTTATTAAAGGATATGGTCCTTCCCAGTTACCACTTTCCAGGTTTTTTGCTAACACTTGAGCCTTGCCCTGGACTTCTTCTTGATCTGGTATCTGTGATGAGAAGTGATGCAATATTGATGGCACTTTCCATCTCCCCCTTTTTATTGTTGTAATAGACGCCTTAGCGTGCAATGCGTACACACCACAATGGCCTGTCCGGTCGGTGAGTGGGGAATGCCGGGCAGATGCTTGACTCCCCACTGTATGGCAGGATGCAAACACTGCTCCAGAAAGGTATCAACAGACACATGTACATATTTTAATGTTCCAAATGCAGCAAAGTGAGTGACGTCAGATTGCCATAATTTTGAGGAGGTGAGTCCCCGAGGGTTGACACCACTAGCTGTTGAGGGTAGGGAGTCCTTCTGGTACTCAGGACAAGTCACAATGATGTCTTTAGCCTGAAGCCTTGATAAAGAAAACTGGTTTTGTATTGCCCTGGAATTTTGGTGGAAAAAATGCATGTGAAAGCCGAGCTTGGTCAAAGACATTTGTATTAGCCACTGTAACATGTGCATAGTAACCGGAACAATGA
Source organism: Bubo scandiacus (assembly GCA_017315185.1). NCBI lineage: Eukaryota > Metazoa > Chordata > Aves > Strigiformes > Strigidae > Bubo > Bubo scandiacus. Next base: position 190,154 of record MU210471.1, read on the forward strand.
TACACACAAGTTCCTGACCAGCAAGTAATAGTAGGCAGTGTCTACCTTTCATGATCAGTTTGGCAAACATTTCTGGACGAGTAGTGACCGTCTTGTGCAACAGTAACAAGACAGTCACTAAGTGTTTCATCCCACTGAAACAGCAGAGCATAGGGCTGCCCTGGAGGGTTAAATAATATCAGTTGATATGGATGGCTGGGCACACATCGCGATGCTTGTCTTTCTGACATGGCGTTAGCTACACGGTGGAGATCTTGTTTCACTGTCTCTGTAAGTACTCTGGGTGATGTCAGTGAAGGATCTCCTCGCAAAATATCAAACTAGCTATGCAGATCATCATTAGTTAGGCCCAACAACAGCCGTATCCAATTTATGGCTCCCAACAGTTTCTGTAAATCGTTAAAAGTCTTAACATCAGTTTTAAGTTTAACCTGTTGCGGGACAATGGTCTGTTCACAAATTCTCCACCCCAGGTACTGCCACGGTGATGATCTCTGTACCTTTTCAGGTGCTATTTGTCACCCCATTTGAGATACTGAGTCTTTGGTTAAAGCAAGAGCCTTTTCCATGATCTCCTGTGTTTCTGCTGCTATAAGGATGTCATCCATATAATGATATCTAACAGCCTGGGGGACCTGCATTCTAACAGGGCTCAAAGCCTTTGCAACAAACCAGTGACACATCATGGGACTAATTTTCATGCCTTGTGGCAAAAAAACCCAGTGGTACTGTGTTGCAGGTTCACTAACATTAACACTGGGAACAGAAAAGGCAAATTTAGGTGCATCATCAGGATGCAAGAGAATGGTAAAAAAACCATCCTTTAGATCAATTATTACAAGATGCCAGTTTTGGGGAATCATTGTTGGGGAGGGCATTCCTGGCTGTAACGTACCCACATGCTACATGGTGTCACGTCCCGCTCAGACGAGGGAGACAAGTGACTCAGATTCGCAAATCCCCAATGGAGCGGACAACAAGTCTCCAAGTCTAAACATTTATTAACTACCCACAATGTTCTAATTGAACACACGATAGTTGGCTAAGTATATAGCAAGTTGTGGCAAGCAATACAATATGCCTTGCATTTCTTAATGGGAAAGGGAAAAGAGAGAGTGAGAGGGAATGGGGAAATACAGATCACCGGTCTGGGTTTCTGCGCTGATCCCGCCAGCGAGGGTTCCAGGAGGCACAGGAGGCAGCTGTCTTTTTCGCTTCCATCCGTCTTCTTCGCTTCACTGCAGTCTCCCAGGCCCCCCGCCCCTGCTTCCCCCCCCCCCTTGATTTATACCCACTTTCCTTGGGTCCATCCCCTAGGTCGACCCACATACCTACATATCCCATGTATGGGGAGGGGTAAGGTGTTTCATGGGATGATGTAATTAGCATGATCATGTTAGCCTTTGTTAGCATATTGAGGGGTGTTAACTTTAATATGCATTTTGTGGATAATGAAGCAAAGGTCATTCACCGGACAGATGGCCTTTGAAATTTGTCCAGGTGCCCCAGAGCAGAGCCGTCCTGTCTCCACAGGGCTCCCTCCTCCAGCTGCATCTTGTGTTATTGGGGCAGCCTTATCAGCTTCGACCTCCACAGAATGCACCCTGTGACTCATAGTTTTGTCTTGCGAGTGTTTGAGGCATTTCTTCAATCAGCCTCAACTTTTGCTTTCTCGCAGGCCTGGTTTCTCGTCTCTCACACATGGCATCATTAATGTGTCAGAGATCATGTAAAAGTCGCCATTTACCACTTTTCTTTAAAATAACAAACACCAGGTACTTCCAAGGACTGGTGGTAGGTATGAGATGTCCTGCACTTAATTGTTCCTGAACTAAATCATTAAGGTGGCGCAACTTTTCCATTGGCAAGGGCCACTGACCCACCCACACAGGTGATTCTGTTTTCCAGGTTAGTTTCAGGGTGGGTTTAGGGGTGGGTTGTGCTGCAGTGGCAATTAAGACAAATTTGATCCAATTTGAGTTCTCCATCGAGCCATACAGTCACGACCACATGATATAATAGGGGTTTCCAATATAAATGGATGAATATTTGCTACCCAGTTTTCTGCGCCCCTTACATGAATGAGATATTTGCTTTGAAATGTTACAGCATGACCACCAACCCCAAAAAGCACTTGAGTTACCCGAGCTGACAGCCAATCTGCTCATGGATATTACGGTCACATCTGAACCAGTATCTAAAATGCCTGTCAGTTCAACAGATTCTTCTGCTTTAGTGAGGGCACATTTTACCAGAGGTCACCCTTGTGTCACTGTCTGAGCCCAAAATATTTGAGGAGTACCTGCTGATCCAAATCCTGAGTCACCCTGGCTTCTCGGCATACTATTAGGGGGAGCCGCAGTAAAATAAAAAAGCTGAGCAATTTTTGACCCTTTTATTACTGAACACGGGGGTTACAGGGGTCCAGGCCATAATTCTGATTTCCCCTTCATAATCGGCATCTATGACCCCTGGTAAAATGAACAACCCCTGTAAGGTTGTAGATGATCTTCCCAGTAATAATGCACTTTTTCCATTTCCCAACGGTCCATATACTCCTGTTGGTATCAAGGATACCGTGGCATCTAATAATGTTACTGACTCGGAGGCTGCTAGGTCCACGCCTGATTGGTATCAACGAAATTATTATAAACCACCACTGATTGCCATATTTGATTAGTGTCTTTTTATTCACACTTGTGCCTGGAGGTCCCCCTATATTCTTCCAGCGTTTTAAACTACAGCCTAGGGGACTCTTTTTCACTATTCCCCCACTCTGGCCGCTTCCCATCTCATCTACTTTACCTTAAAACGCTACCCAAGTAAGCTGACAATACCCCCACAGGCAGATGGTACAAGGGTGCACTCTCCCCACAGAGCATGCACCTAAATTCAAGACAACAATTAACACAGAATTACTGCCTCCCGCTAGAGGAGATATTTCACCTATGACACTTCAAACACTGAGCCCGAACAAACAGGCAGCACCGATGACCCAGCGGGCGGGCACTAGGGCGCTCTGTACTAAGGAATGTTCCCTCGTCCTGCACTACCCCCCCACTGGTACAGAGTCTGCCCTGCGCTTCGTTCCTCTGCGGCCGCTTCCCTCGCGGGATAACGGAGCTGCGGGTCAGAGAACTCCGCACTCCGCAGCTGCAGCTGGGCTGCGTCTCACACCCGCAGAACAGTCACACCCCCACACAAAGGGGCCCTGACACTTATTACTCACACAACATCAAATGACAAATACTACAAACATCAAAACACCATTAAGAATATATAAAGCCATTGCTTGTTGATTATGTGGTGTGCCCAGAAAATTCCCCCTTCTTTGTTTTACAATCAAGGCTTTTGGTGTACTAGCCATCAGAAAGGTTTAAAGTTAGTCCTTTTAGAATGGACAAGGGACTCTGCATCACAGTGTGAGCACCTGCTGTAACAACTGCCCCTTTTGGTGTTCGGGGAGGTGGGACGGACGATCGCGCGGTGCCAGATGGCCGCAGGCAGTCGCTCCGCGGCGGGGGGGCTCGGGGAGGCCCAGGGCTGCCGCCGCCAACTCCGCGCTTTAGGAGTGTCTGAAACCAACTTCCAAGTGGTCGCTAGCTCACTGGCATGCTGATCCCCCTTGGAAATAGCATCCCACAACTGTTCACCTATTTCAGCCCATTTTGCTGGTTCAAAGGCTTTGAGGGTATCGGCAGGAGAGCCGTGGTTTCTGCACCATTTAAGTAACCTTCGTACAGAACTTTCATTATAAGTTATCCCTCTCTTAGAGAGTATAAGTTATCTCTCTCATAGAGAGTATATGCAGCAGGAGTCTGACAGGTGCCGTCTCCTCTGCAGACTTGTTCTGCCCCATGCTGCCCCCGATTGATCACCTCTCCCGGGTGAGTTTCCATCGATCGACTGTTCTCCTACCTCCCTGCCACAGCCCCGCTGCAGACAGTACCTCCAATCTGGGATCCTCCCGCGGCGTCTTCCCCGCTCCGTCCTGGGACATCGGGGTCAGCATTTGTTGCGGGAGGCTATTGGAGCTGCACAACTCTATGAGAGTTATAACAAGCAAAGCTGTTTATTTTTCCAATAGTACATACTTATGCTATGGTTAAAGGTCTTACTTCATAATTAGCAAATCAGCAATTAGACAGCTATTAACCTTTTCTCCTATCAGCATCAGACCACTCTAACACGCGCTGTACAGACCAATCAACTTCTCGTTCACGCGCTGTTCACGCAGCGGTAACTTCTCACAGTTCAGTACTTTTCCACAGTTCAGTGTTGCAGCTGGCCATTGTTTTTCCCTGCCACCTTGGCACAACTCAGCAGTTTCTTATCTTTCTCCCAAGGCCTGTTTCTCATCAAAGCCTAGCTGTTGATTCAGAGGCTGTGCAAGGCTGAGAGGCCGATATCTCCCACAGATTGATGTCCCTCTTACATGACAAAGATTCACATGTTTTCTTTAATATGACCACCGTAAAGATTCACCCTAATCAATACACCTGTTTTAGTATGAGTGCCTGAAAAGGGAAGGTAGAGGAAAAGGATAATGGACTTCTATCCCATGAGAGATTGTTACATAGGCAATGACTGAGTTGTAAATTACAGTGGCTTTCCACCATGAGTAAGGAGGTGGAGTTGAGCTGTCACCTATGCCTCTTTTGAGCTGCCAGTTGGTTTAATCTGCTCAGGCCGAGCTACCCCAGTTCCTTACGTGAAGCAAGTTGTTTAGAGCTATATAAGGTGTCTGCACAATAGCACAGTAGTATAGGCATTTTACGATATCCAAAAATTTTATCTGTATTTCCCTGCAAAAAGAGGCAGGTACTTAACAGGATCACATCAGTACAATCATACCTGAAAATTATAGGTCCTGATCTAAGTGAGGTTGAAAAAGAAATCAGTAGTAATAAAATCCTCTAATGCTCTGTAAATGTCGAGGGAATTAAATGAATTTAGAGGATTAGATCTGTTCTTTCTAAAACAGGCACCATACTATTAGTATTTATTTCCTGTTAGATGAAAATGTGCTTTCAGGGCAGGAAGACATACAATGTTACTTGTATATTATAAGAGGAGTTAACATATGTCACAGATGTATTGCTGCTTTCTCCTCTAGACATTAGTTCAGCAAGCAAAATCTGTGTAATATGTGCCTGAATAGCTTCTTGGATCAACAGTAATTGCAGGAACACATTCTCCTTTCTAAGCTCCAGTGGTTTTTACTGTCTGCTTCATTTCACAATCCTGAATTATCATCTAAGTTTCTCTAAACAATATTGAGTCCCAAAAAATAACACTCAAAGAAAGATGAATATTTTTGTAGAGTGTTGCTAGTGTGTTACAGAGTCTCTCAAATAAACAAGCAACCACCAAAAATTAAAAATTTCTTATTAACACAATTAACTAGCCCTCCACAAACTACAGGTTTGAATGTCTGTGCGAGGAGAAGAGAACAACTCCCTAGGGTTTAATGACAACCCAAAACACAGAACAAAGCCCCACTCCCTAGGGTTTAACGACAACCCAAAATGCTCTATCACTCATCTAACAAGTGAGGACTCTCAACCTTGAGGACCTGCTCAGGGCAGCATCCCAACCCAAGTCACCTCCAGGAGTTTCCTTGGGTGGCATCCCGACCCAAGGGGAGAGTCCTCAACCACAGCATGCTGCTCCAGGGGACAAACTCCAAATGGCTGCCCCAAGGGACTCTGTTTATACCCAGGCCGAATCTGACCTGTAGTCAATAGTAGCTCCCATTGGCCAAAGGCCCCAACTACTGTGAAGCCCTGAGAACAAAGGCAATCAGTAGCTGCTACAGTTCAGCAGCCAAGAAGCCCTATTTTCATTGGGCGGGTGCACCTGCCACATAGTGTTAGAAAAGCTTTCTACCTTTCTCTTAGACTCTGTTCCCAAACTCTGTCCTTTAGACTGATGGAGGCTAAGAAAAAAATTTAATAAAATGTAGTCCCTCTAGTGATTAACTCTGACACCTGGTCCCCTGAGCGTGCATATGTATTAGTGGCTCAGTATGCAACACAAACGCTTTTTTGACATAAATCTTTACAAATGCTGTGTGAGAACTTTGACCATGAGGTTAATTGCAAGCAAAGGGGGAAAAAGGAGGATCCTGCCTCCTCCAGTGCATGGTGTGGGTATGCTCTGGGAATGTTGATGGCACCAGGTTCCAGTAACCGCCAGAGTCAGGAATTCACTGTTTAGTGGCTCCTGATAGGACTTGGGTTTATTTGCTCTGTCCTGCCATGGAGAAGTAAATGGCCTTGTGAACACTCAGCAGTGGGAATTTAAGCTGCTTGCTGCAGTTGCTGTGTGTACCTATGGAACCTTAAGGTTAAACCCCTATGGAGGCATATAGGTTCCTGACATATCCTAGGTCTAAACCAGTAGCACTTTAATGGCCTGCTGCTAGATTTTCAGGTGCCATTAGATGCATTGGAAATCCAAAGATCCAAAACCACTCAAATCAAAAAGCCACACTGAGATTTTGTTGCTGGGAATGGCTCACAAAATGCAAAATTAAATGAGATGGAGCTTCATGGGCCAGGCATATACTAAAAGAGCAATAACCTCATGTAGTGCTAGGGCTTGAATAATAGGCCCTGAAACAAAGTTGACCTCTAGATGAACCTCACAACCAAACGTTATCCATTATTAGTATCTGTTAATTAGTAAAATCAGTATTATTATTAGTGCTTCATATTAGTATCTGATCATTAACGAAATATGTATGCTCACTAGTGAAAGATGTAACTTAGACAAAATGTAATATGTAGTGAGGATGAGATGTCATGAGAATGTATCCAACTTTCCTTGTTTAGCCTTGTTCAAGGCTGAGAACCCAAGTTTTTGGCCTGTTAGAAACACCCTTGGTTCTCCCCTTGGGGCCCTGGCCAGGCTTTGGGTGGAATCCAACAGGAGGATGAAACCAGATGTTTCCGCTCAAAGAAAAGTGCAAGTCATTCTGACTTGCTGATTTTTGGTATGTAAGGCTGGACCCGCTCACAGCGACTTTGGAAGCCTCACCTACAGATGGACGCACCGTGTAGGACTTCCCATTTGTCAGGACAGGCTCTCCAAATCCTCGCTGTAACCGGGGCTGCCCAGCGACTGCGGATCTGGATGTTGGTAACGTATGCAAGTGGTGATCTATCTTTCTTAATCACTATTCTCCCCATCATGTAGTAATGATTAGGTGCATTACCGTGCATGTTCTTATTTTCTATAATTAACTGTATGTCATAATAATTAAGTGTACTATTCTGTATTTTCCTTATTGCTTATTTTCTGTATTACTTGGCTATATCCTTTAATTATTAACAGTAAAATCATCCTACTCTTTTCACTCTGGTGTCTGAGTTAATTGGCATCCTCAATCAGCAAAACACCTCAGAAAAAGGGAGGCCCTCATATGCTACTGTAAACAGGAGTTGTGACAAATGAAGTGATGAGCGCTGATGTGCTCTGCTGGGATGTACACAGAAACAGAATAGATATGTTGGCGGAGAGGGATTTCCCAGAAACAAAGGTGATGTATCTCAGTTGGACAGCAAAGAATGCACCTACCTATTCTCTTCCCCTTTGAATCTTTATTAATATAATTGCAGATAGGACTCTCAGTGTGGCTCATGATGTTTTTATAGAGGTCAATTATATACTGGACTACCTTGAGACTGGAAAGGGTGGACTTGCAGAAAACAGTTAAATATTTAAACAGCACTTCAACCCAGTGCCTAAAACATTCTGTTTCTTTTAGAGACTTAGTAGGGTTGACTTCTGTAAAGCCAAACAATTTGCTGCATGGTTTTATTTTTTTTGAAAATCCATGAAAAACCAGTATATAAATACTATAAAACCTAACTCCAAATGCATCTAAAAAATTACTTTATATATCTTCTGTGACAGATTTAGCTCTTATTAGAAGGTATGTCCCATAATGTCAAATAAGCCTGCATGTACAACTTTATTAATCAGGTTTTTTGTCAGAATTTCCACATGTCAATATTGTCATTAAGTGAATTAATGAGGACCAGAGATAATGGAATATTTATGTAAATTATCATAACTAGATATCTCCAATCTTTTCAGGGCTTATAAGTATGTATCATGATAATGCTTTTGGTGTGTAGCTCATGCAAAAACTTCATTAGTTATTTCAGTTATGTTAATTCGAAATTCCTCATGTCTGGGTTTGGTTTTTTTGGTTGTTGTTGGTTGGGGGGTTTTTATGTTGTGAAACACAAAAAAGCAGCCCTATTTCTTAAAATTGCTGAAATGTACCTAAACTTGGGCTGACAAGCACAGATAGCTACAGTATTAAAAGCATTGTCACAGGGTATAAATTTTTAATAACCTTTGATAACTTTAGCTGTGTTTATTTGTGCATTTTCCTCTCTTCCCTGAGCTATAAATTAAAAAAAACCCCACATTATTACATTTCCTTAACCCCCAATATAAAAACACAATTCCTGCATTTTTTATTGTCTTTGTGAACTTGTGATGTTTTTATGGGACTGGGCTGGAAGAAACTGCATATTTTAACTTTTTAAAATTATTATTCAAGTCAGTAAGGTGTAATGAAAACAACACTTATGGAAAAGTCATTTACTGCTACTGGGACTCTTCATATTCTTCAAACACCATGACTGGGAGCAAAATGAGATCTTGAACCCTAAGATTCAAGAGATTCAGCAAACTTTTTGTGTTTGCTTGCAGATGGAGCTTTGAGTGCGCAGTGCAATGCTACTGCACATCAGATACTGTCATCCCCGTGCTGGCAGGTATGTGAGACATCACCAGTGTCAGTTCTGGCCAGAACAAAATGCTGTTGAAACAACCTTTGTAATGCTGGGTGGAAATATGCAATTAAAAGCTCTGTTTACCTTCACCTTCTTCATCTTATTTAAAAATTCCATTTAATCACCAGTATGCATTCAGCAAACAGTCCAAAATACAAATATTTTATTCCAGATTAGATGACATATAGAGAAGGCTTCATGCCTGAGGTTTTGTCCTCCACTCACGCAAGGTGTGGCCCTTCTGTGCCTCTCCATAATAACACACAGACAGACTACATCATGGGAAATCTAACTAACTGCTGAGGATGTTGATGAAAACCAAATGCAGATGGCCATTCAGGACTTCTTGTTTGCAGATTATAGAAAACGTATTTTTAAGCAGAAGAAAGACCCATTAATCAAGTGAGAATCCATAAAGCAAATAACCACTCACATCTATCACTACTCAGAGATACCAAACTGATGAAGTTGCTAACCAGAATTTAGGAAAAGCTATAAAATAATCCTTAGGGTCTTCCTTTGATGGGTAAAAGAAAAAACAGATGAAGGACCACTTCAGTGTTTAGTACCTACAGATTAAGTCTTTAAAAATGTAGAGTAGGTCTTTAAAAATGAAACTGCTTCAATCTGAAGAAAATCTAGAGAAGAGGTAAATGTTTAAATATGAGTGAATTGCTAATCTTTGCTTTTCTGACTGCAGTTTTGTGTTTGTTCAGTTTGTTTTTTTTTTTTTTTTTTTTTTTTTTTCCAAATATCTGAATTAAGACAAAAGAGAATATGAAACTGATTGTAACATCTAAGAAAAGGTCAGAGGATAGAGCTGAAAAGATGGTTTATTGCCTTTGCAGCTGATTAAGGGCATAAAATAGAGTTTAATTCTTTATTTTTTTCCTTTGAGTTTGCATTTGCTGCTATGCAGCTGCACTGTCAGCCAGATTAATTTTCAGCCAGAAAGTGAGTTCAGTGAGTTAATTTTTAGTTAAAGCAAGGAACTGGTGTATCTAACCACATGCACAGCTACATCATCCACAGGAGGACCTCCACATGAACAGGGTGAAGAGGCAGAGTGAAAGGAAAGGAAAGACCTGTTCTGCAGTAATTCTACAATTAGTTTCACTTAAACTGATGGAAAGCTGTATTGTTTTGTGATGCAGCCATAGTAGAGAGGTTGATGGGCTGGATGGGATACACACACACACACACACACACACAAACACAGACACATGCATTCTGCATGCGCCTGTGGGTTGCCATTTGGAGTGGTCTTAATGTAGATACTGAATAAAAAGGGAACAGCTCCTTACTATGTTTTGGGTAAGATTTAATTTGCTTTGAGAATACTTATTGAACCACAAATAAAGCTCTGAGCTTAAACAGCATGTCAAGAAATGATATAATATAATGGGATTTTATTTATAGAAATTCCTATTTCTTCCTTCCAAGTCATCTACAAGTACTCATATAAACAGAAAATGGGATGTTTGTCCTGGTAGCCGGATAAAATGTTACTGAAAAAGTGTTGAGTTGATGGGATAACAGTACAGTATATATGTAAGAGGGATTGACATCTCTCTGTTGTAAAATTATCTGTGGACACTCACAGTCTCCTCAATGTACCATAAATAACTGTATGTGCAATTTAAGGATGAGAGTCATTTGGTTAAACATAGATGCACAGGGACATCTGAGATGTTCCAGGCATCCTGCCTGGCATTCAGTTAGGGTTCAAGTCTTTCCCAGGTGAATTGTCATATCTGCCAGCTCCTTGCAAGTGTCTGACTCACTTCTTACATTTCAGATGAAATAATTGTCTTCCTACATTTTAATTCCACACCGTTATGTTCTCACGGACAGCATTTCAGAACATCAAAAGGTTTGCAAATAGGCTGCAAATTTATAGAGTAAATTATGAACACAACTGAAAATTAACACAATGTTTTAAATGTTTAAAATAATAGGATATACAATAAATAACAACTGCTTAAAAATAATACAAATTATATATTTAATGCCAAATTATATATTAAAACACACTACAACAGTGATATGGAGAATGGGGGGAAAATGTTGAAGAATCCAAAGTCTTTTTCTGTTCAATTACAAACAAGTTCCAACAGGAAAGAAGTTACCATCTGTGCTCATTATCTATCTGTCTTTACTTTTAGCTCACAGTTCCTCATGGCAAATGTGGTATAATGTGGGATATCACTCAGGAAAAGCTCCAAGCATTGAATGCTGTCGGTGAGAAATGGATAGGGGTGACATTTATGAACCATCAGCTTCCTCACAGTAGCATTGTTTCTGTCTAAAAGTCCTAAAAGTGATAGATCTGAAATCTTCTCATAGGTTTGGGAGGGGTATTTCACAATATGGTATTGAGATAACCTTTTCAGCTCATGTCTGTTAAATGACATTAAAATGAAATTAATTTGGCCTGCCTGCAGAATTTTTTTAAAACCAGCAGCACCACCACTGAAATTAGTTTAATGATCATATTTCATGTCCTTACTTAAGCACATTTTTTTTCTCAAACCTTTGGCAATTATGTGATACCAATTCTCATTCTTCTCCAATTTGCATGATCCATTTTAATGCAAAAACCAACAAGGATATCTTACAAAGGTCATCTCCATAACATAGGTTTGACATTCTTCAGAAAAACTGACCTGGCATGTGAACACAGTGATAGGCAGTGGAAGATCCCCAGAATGCATCAAAGAAAGAGTCTGTGAACATGCAACTAAAACCTGTAAATATTATTTATAAGATCCTGAATCTCTTTTTCCACAATGGTTAAGAGAAATCTTCCATGTTTGTGACAGAGTGTCAGGTCTGAGAAACACATGAATACATTTATGTCCTTACACTCAGGAATTTAGAACTCTGGTTTTTATGTACTAGCTTCATCTGTGTGAAAAGCATAACTGAGTTTTGCTAATGCATGTCCACCGGCACAAGAGATCCCAGGAGGTATGGAAGAGTTTCTGTGAAAATACACATTAATGGACAGTTCACTTCCTAAGACTCTACAGTTGAGACAGAGTGATAGAGGTGCTGGTAGAAGAGGAAAGGGATAGTGATTCATGTAAAATCTATTCTTGATGTTAAGTCACTGTTTTTTTTCTCATCTGCTGGTATTTGTGAACTCTGGTAAGGGTAGATGGGTTGTTTCTGTAGTGTTTGGTTTTACCAGCCACTGGGGACTTTTCTCATGAATATTAGATTAAGCTTTTCGAGTTACTTGGCATCATCTCTGAAATTCTTCTTCTGTCAGGTGTTGCTCCATCTAGTATGCCCACTGATACAGTTGACATGTATGGGCAGATGCCACTGTTCTGAGGCTGCCACAGTAGACCAATGCCAAGACTGGGGATGGGATCCCAGGATGAGACTGAGCTACAGATTAAAGTACCTAAGTATAGATCAGTAGGGTACAAGAAGCTATTCAGTGGGACTAATCCAGGTATCTGCTCTAAGGAGAGCTCGATGGTTCTCTAGACTCTCTTGACTGCATTATCTGTGTTAGATTGGATTGCCTATCAACAGCATGTAGTATATGCAGAGAGTTATAGAGCATTGCACATTCAGATGGCTGTGTACAAGGCTGGGACTCTTGGAGGCTCTTAGTAGATGTTCTTATCCCAAGAAGATCTTTTTGTTACACTAAAGCATCTCAAATCACACAGGAAAGTTATGTTTAGGTACTCTGTGCTCGTGCTTGCAAGCAGGAACTATTCAGCTCTTACTGAGTGTCCTTTTTTTCCCCACCTATGGGTAACACCTTTCAAAAAACTTCCTGTGCACCTAAACTTTATACACTTGCTAAGCTTCTATGTTAGTCTGTCTGTATCAGCAACTCAGAGCTTTTCAGCAGAAGAAATTATTCCAACAATTTACAGCATTTATAAGATCCAGGGACTACTTGCATTAGGCAATCTAAGTTTGATATTGTTACCTAGCTCATTGAAGCAAGAGCATATCCATTATAATCACATTTGCTGTTAATTTTAAAGAGTAATGTGGGGAGTAGAGAAACCAACCAGCAATTGCAATGTGCTTAATTTTCACTGCTCAGTTTACTATGGTCAATGTCTGGAAAACAAACAATCATCTTCAGCTGTTAGTAGGGGTTTTTTTGTTGTTTTGACTTTTTTTGTCTTACAGGTAAAAAAGATATTTTCTTTTGGGGGGAAGGAAGAAACCTGATGAAATCTTATTATGATGAATATGTGAAATTGAGACTACGTCTGTTCTTGAAATTGGTCATTTCTTATATTAGAGTAAATACTGTCTCAAGGGTAGCAAATCTGTCAGTGAAAACACGTAAGGAATAGTCCCCGTCAGTATGATCATGACTTGTCCTTTTAAAAAGTGTTGTTTTGTATTAGTTTATAGCACCAAGCACCAGACATATCCCAGGTGATTTTTGTATTATAAAAAAAAATGTTTTAAAAGGAAGCCTGCAACGTAAAGGTCTCATATACATCCCTAATCTTGAATTATCCCTGCAGGCAGCTTCTAGCCACACATGACCTTTTGCTGACACATGCATAGATACAGCAGTCTGTCCACATAAATTAATCAGCAAGATCATGAATGGAAGATGGAATGTCAAAAGCGTAAATGGTAAGTGGAAGCCATGACCTACACTCCATTTCCTTCTTTTGTAAAACTTCCTCATTGGAGAGACCAGATCCTGTTTAGCTGCAGTCTGGTTTATGATGGAAATGCAGAAGGAATGACTGGGGGAGTGTAAAACCTGCACTCAGCTCTAGGAGGGAACACATGCTGTAGGAAAGAAGAGCTTCTAGTGGCGGCAGTAAGAGGTGAGTCACTACCTGCATACCAAAATTGCTAGCTACAGTTGCAGCCTCTCTGAAAATAGTTCTATCACCAAAGCAGCAATGTAATTTGAACATAATGGAGTTATCTCGTGTTGCTACCCACTGGCAGGTGCGTGTAACATGGCGAAAAATAATCATTTATGCAAGACTTTTAGTAAAGCAGGCAGTGTTACTATGAGTCAAAAAGGCTGTACATAGAAACAAAGATATCATGCCAGATTAAGATAATAGGGAAAATGGGGTTCCTAAAGTAAACAAAGCACATATAAACAGAAGCAAGAAAAGAAATAATGTAATTTATAGAGCTGACCTAAATTTCCATTTAGGAGAAACAGAAAAGAATGAAACCTTTATCGGTCATTATTCTGCTGATCGAGGATGCCAATGAAACTCAGACACCAGAGTGAAAAGAGTAACCTTATTTTACTGTTAATAATTAAAGGATATAACCAAGTAATACAGAAAATAAGCAATAAGAAAAATACAGAATAGTACACTTAATTATTACTATATACAGTTAAGTATAGAAAATAGGAACAATGCACCTAATCATTACTACACAAAGGGGAGAATAGTGATTAAGAAAGATAACATCACCACTTGCATACGTTACCAACATCCAGATCCGCAGTGGCTGGGGAGCCCCGGCTGCAGCAAGGATTTGGAGAGCCTGTCCCGGCAAGTGAGAATTCCTATGCGATGCGACCACCTGTAGGTGAGGCATCCAAAGTCGCGGCAAGAGAGTCCAGCCTTATATACCAAAAAAATCAGCAAGTCAGAATGACTTGCACTTTTCTTTGAGTGGAACCATCTGGTTTCATCCTCCTGTTGGATTCCACCCAAAGCCTGGCCAGGGCCCCAAGGGGAGAACCAAGGGAGTTTCTAACAGGCCAAACACTTGGGTTCTCAGCCTTGAACAAGGCTGAACAAGGGAAGTTGGATACACATTCTCACAACATTTCATCCTCACTACTGCTTACATTTTGCCTAAGTTACGTCTTTCACTAGTGAGCATATATATTTCGTTAATGATCAGATACTAATTAATAAATGCTAATGATAATACAGATTTTACTAATTAACAGATACTAATAATGGATAACATTTGGTTGTGAGGTTCATCTAGAGGTCAACTTTGTTTTAGAGCCTATTATTCAGACCCTAGCACTACAATCGGTACTTTGACCTATAGATGAACCAGGGCTAATAAACTGCTTCTATGGTTAATTCATGTCTGGAAGCTATGCGTACAGACATCAATGTCTGTTCATCAAATGATGATGTTTCGTCAAGTGTAGTTATGAATCGCATTCATTCACAAACACTTTTTCCCACTTGAACCCCATGTTTTCGTGTCCGATTAAGGCAGTAAATGCCTTTTCTGGAGAAGCACAGTTGCCAAGGATCGCTGTCTTCAGTCCAAAATCCAGTTCCTTCATGTACATCACTTTGGTCACTGATCCACCACTTGGGTGATACTGGTTGGGCTATCCAAGGCCAATCTTTGAGTACGTCTGGGCTTCCACAGACCCAACAATTGCAGAGGTTAAATGTATTTGCTACTGCCTCTCCTAGGGATAAAAATCTACTTTCCCAATTTACAATTTGATTAAAATGATAACATATAATCAATAATACCAACAGTAGTCCCGTTGTCCGCGCGTTATCTGTTCTCCACAAAAAAAAGTTCCTCAAGTCAGGTGATGTGGATAACATTCTCTCCTGAAGGGGCTGTTGTGGTAAACAGGTAGATTCAATTGTGCAGGACCTGTAAAACAAAATTCTATACCATCTAGTCACTCTTGCAAGTAACATTGTGTTGCAGGGACATACTCCCATTTTTCTTGTCCAGGTCTCATGATCAGAATGGTGTTACCTTTTCCCACGGCGATTACTTCAGCTGGTTCGGGGGGACCATTTGGCCTCTGAACCCATACTTTGGCTCCATTGTTAATACCTGTCGATCCGAACCCTTTATCTCCACGGATTGTGGTGACTGGGGGCAATTGGCACCCGTTCTTCGACCCCCAGCAATCCCATGACAGAAGGATGCTCTGAGAGAACAGGGAACACAGACAGCTGTTTAATTTCTTCTGTTTCCAAGGCAGCTATACCAAAAGCCTACCAATACCGTTTTGGGTCCTTAAAATACCCTCTCCTGAGATAATCTATACCAAGAATACATGGAGCGTCTGGGCAAGTCACAATGGGGTGTTTTTCCCACTCTTCTCCACTTAGGCTCGCCTCGGCCTCCAATACAGTCAACCGTTGAGACCCCCCTGTCATTCCTGAAATACAAATGGGTTCTGCCCCTTTAAAATTTGATGGCATTAGGGTGCATTGAGCACCAGTGTCCACTAAAGCCTTATACTGCTGGGGGTCAGATGTGCCAGGCCATCGAATCCACATGGGCCAAGAAACTCGATTGTCCCTGTCCTCTGCCTGGCTGGAGACAGGGCCCCTCTAATGTTGGTCATAATACCCACTAACGACAAATGGGTTAGTGTGGTGTGCATGGGTTTCAGTCTCATCTTGGTCACTCACCCCTTGTGAATACAAATCAGAAGTTCTTCTCATAGGATCGTGAGCAAAGTCGACCTTTCTGCTCTCTTTGGGCACTTGATTACTGGAAACGAGAGCAGCATTTCTCCTTAAAAGAACCCCATTTTGTACTTGTTCTTCCTTCCAGCTCACATACCCGCTCTTCTAGGAGGTAGGTAGGTTTTCCAACCCATTTCTTCATGTCTTCTCCATAGTCACGCAGGCGATGCCACAGCTTCCCCCGTGGTGTGTACCGGTTCCCTCGAGTAGAGAAACGACTGCACCTAATAGCCAAGATCCTAGTCCATGCGGGTGGGGAGTAGGACATGTCCTCCTTGAATTGCTGGAATTCTTGAGATAATTTCTCCACAGCCACGATGAGGGAGGAAGAGAGACTTTCTTCATATTGTCATAGTCCGTGAGCCAGTTCATCCACTGTTGGTCCCTCTTTGTCTCTCCCGTCCATTACTGCTAATGCATTGGCATATGATGATGGTGTGCTCTGTACAAACTTCCACCACGTGGGCCGGATGCATCGGACTTCATCTGGATCTGTGGGTAGCTGTGCATTATCTGGGTCGTAGTAAACCATCTCCCATACAGCTAGCTCCCTCAAGTATTGGATACCTCTCTCCATAGTGGTCCACTTACTTGGATGACATATAACATCTTCCTTGAAGGGATACCTCTCCCTCACACTTGACAGAAGTCGCCTCCAGAGACTGAGATTTTGTGTCTTCCTTCCAATGGCTTTGTCAATGCCCCCTTCCCTAGACAGGGATCCCAGCTGCCTGGCCTCCCTGCCCTCTAATTCCACGCTACTGGCCCCGCTATCCCAGCATCGGAGCAGCCAGGTAACAAGTTGCTCACCTGGATGGCAGCTGAAATCTTTTTGCATGTCTCACAACTCACTCGGGGATAAGGATTGGGTGACTATCACTGGCTCTGCCTCCTCCTCCTGTTCTCGTGATGGGCCTGGTTCATCATCACCCTGTATACCACGAGGGGGTTTTCTTGTGTATTTCTTCTTATGTATGGGAGCAACTGACACCGTCATGGGTTGGTCCTCTGGTTCAGCTGCAGCGCCTGTCCTCTGGGTTGTAGAAGCTGCAGTTTCTGTTACTTTATTACCAGATCCACAGCCCTTCTCTTCCTTTTGAGGATGCTGAACAGTGTTTAATAGCACTCAGTAGACGTGGGCCAGTCCCCAACATGTTGCAGTGAGCTGTGCCTCTCTGGAATTTCCTGGGTGACAACATACTTTTTCCAGATATTTTACTAGTTCTTCAGGATTCTGCACCTGTGCAGGAGTGAAGTTCCAATACACCGGAGGTCCCCACTGGTCTAGGTACTTGCCCATGCTACTCCACACTCCCAGCCACTCATAATTCTCCAACCTTGGGGTAGATCTCCAGGTGATACTCTTAAATAGTTGCTTAACCCTGAACAAATCCTGAACCACATGCAGGAACACACTAGCTCCTAGCAGTAAGACGACCATGTTAATGTCAACGTTCTGAGGATATTGGAAATTCCTGAATTCCTCAAACACAATTGTAAATAGCCCCAGGGTCTATGACTGCATCCTGTCATAGATGAGCATCACATAGTACAGCAAAAACAAAATCTTAACCCAACTCTCATGGACAGGACGATGAGCAACAGCATGGGAAATACATATTATAAATGAGGTGATAAAATCTTAAGGAGCTAATCAATCAACATTATTACTACCCTTTCTGTTGTTATCTCAAACCTCAGGGCCCCACATTGGGCGCCAAAAATTGTTGTGGTTTGAACTCAGCTCGTAGCCAATCACCACATGGCCAGTCGTTTACTTCCCCCTCCCCCCACCCCCGATGAAATAGGGGAGGGACAAAAGAAGAAATTCATTGGTTGAATAAGAAAAAATTTAGGAATAATAATAAAAACAATAGTAACAATAGTAGGCCCAAAACGGGTAAAAATGCAGCAGTACGCAGTCCACCCCCCCGCAGCAGCAATCTGACCGCACGAGAAAATCCCGCCACGCTGACCTGGAAACAGAAAGGGGGCATGAGAGAGCACGCGTCCGCCTATATACCGAGCATGACGTCACATGTTATGGAATTTTGCAATGATCGACCTGGACCCCGCCCTCACAGAATCACAGAATCAACCAGGTTGGAAAGGACCTTGAAGATCATCTAGTCCAACCGTTAACCTAACACTGCCAGTTCCCATCTACGCCATATCCCTCAGCGCTATGTCGACCCTACTCTTAAACACCTCCAGGGATGGGGACTCCACCACCTCCCTGGGCAGCCCATTCCACTGCCTAATAACCCGTTCTGTAAAGAAATACTTCCTGACATCTAGTCTAAACCTTCCCTGGCGCAACTTGAGGCCATTCCCTCTTGTCCTATCACTTGTTACTTGGTTAAAGAGACTCATCCCCAGCTCTCTGCAACCTCCTTTCAGGTAGCTGTAAAGGGCGATGAGGTCTCCCCTCAGCCTCCTCTTCTCCAGACTAAACAACCCCAGTTCCCTCAGCCGCTCCTCGTACGACATGTGCTCCAGAAACTTCACCAGCTTCGTTGCCCTTCTCTGGACACGCTCGAGTCATTCAATGTCCTTTTTGGAGTGAGGGGCCCAAAACTGAACACAGTCATCAAGGTGCGGCCTCACCAGTGCCAAGTACAGGGGCAAGATCACTTCCCTGTCCCTGCTGGCCATGCTATTTCTAATACAGGCCAGGATGCCATTGGCCTTTTTGGCCACCTGGGCACACTGCTGGCTCATGTTCAGCCAGCTGTCAATCAACACCCCCAGGTCCCTCTCTGACTGGCAGCTCTCCAGCCACTCCTCCCCAAGCCTGTAGCGCTGCTTGGGGTTGTTGTGGCCAAAGTGCAGCACCCGGCATTTGGCCTTATTGAAGCTCATGCAGTTGGCCTTAGCCCATCGCTCCAGCCTGTCCAAATCCCTCTGCAGAGCCTCCCTACCCTCGAGCAGATCAACACTCCCACCCAACTGGGTGTCATCTGCAAACTTACTGAGGGTGCACTCGATCCCCTCATCTAGATCATCAATAAAGATGTTAAACAGGAGTGGCCCCAAAACCGAGCCCTGGGGGACACCACTCGTGACCGGCTGCCAACTGGATTTAACTCCGTTCACAACTCTCTGGGCCCGGCCATCCAGCCAGTTTTTTACCCAGCAAAGCATGCGATCATCCAAGCCGCGAGCAGCCAGTTTCACCAGGAGAATGCTGTGGGAAACGGTGTCAAAGGCCTTGCTAAAGTCAAAGTTTACAACATCCACAGCCTTTCCCTCATCCAATAAGCAGGTCACTCTGTCATAGAAGGAGATGAGGTTTGTCAAGCAGGACCTGCCTTTCATAAACCCATGCTGACTGGGCCTGATCCCCTGGTTGTCCTGCATGTGTTGTGTGATGGTACTCAGGATGAGCTGCTCCATCAGCTCCCGGGCACTGAAGTCAAGCTGACAGGCCTGTAATTTCCCGGATCATCCTTCCGACCCTTCTTATAGATGGGCGTCACATTGGCCAGTTTCCAATCTGTTGGGACCTCCCCGGTCAGCCAGGACCGCTGGTAAATGATGGAAAGCGGCTTGGCGAGCACCCCAGCCAGCTCCTTCAGCACTCTTGGGTGTATCCCATCCGGTCCCATAGACTTGTGGGTGTCTATGTGATGTAGCAGGTCACTGACTCTCTCCTGGATTGCAGGGGGGGTCGTTCTCCCAGTCTCTATCATCTAGCTGAGGAGGCTGGATTCCCTCAGTACAACTAGTCTTGTTATTAAAGACTGAGGCAAAGAAGGCATTAAGTACCTCAGCCTTCCCCTCATCACTTGCTACCAAGTTTCCTTCAGCATCTAGCAGGGGATGGATACTCTCCCTGGTCTTTCTTTTGCTGTTGACATACTTATAGAAACATTTCTTGTTATCTTTGATTGCTGAAGCCAGATTAATTTCCAGCTGGGCTTTGGACCTCCTGATTTCCACCCTGCATAGCCTCACAGCCTCTTTGTAATCACTGTGAGTGGCTAGCCCCTTCCTCCAAAGGCTGTAAACTCTCCTTTTCTCCTTGAGTTGCAGCCAAAGCTCCCTGTTCAGCCAGGGTGGTCTTCTCTGCTGCCTGCTCCTCTTAGAGCACCTGGGGACTGCCTGCTCCTGAGCCATAAACACTTCCTTCTTAAAGAGTGCCCAGCCTTCCTGGACCCCTATACCCTTCAGGACCTTCTCCCAAGGGATCCTGTCAAGCTGGTGCCTAAACAAGACAAAGTCAGCCCTATGGAAGTCCAGGATGTCAGTCCTGCTTATCCCTTTCCTGGCCTCTCTAAGAATAGAGAACTCTATTATTTCATGATCGCTGTGCCCTAGTCGTCCTCCAACCACCACATCATCCACCAGTCCTTCTCTGTTCACAAGGAGGAGGTCCAGCAGGGCACCTTCTCTGGTTGGTTCTCTCACCAGCTGTGTTAGGAAGTTGTCCCCCACACATTCCAGGAATCTTCGGGACTGGTCTCGCTCTGCTGTGTTGTATTTCCAGCAGATGTCTGGGAAGTTGAAGTCCCCCACAAGAACGAGGGCAAGCGATCGTGAGATTTCACGCAAGTGCCTATAGAATATTTCATCTACCTCTCTGTCCTGGGTGGGTGGCCTATAGTAGACTCCTACTACAACATCTGCCCTGTTGGCCTTCCCCCTGATTCTAACACAAAGACACTCCACCCTTTCTTCACTGCACTTGTACTCAAGGCAATCATAGCAGTCCCTAACATACAGTGCTACCCCACCGCTTCTCCTACCTTGTCTATCCCTTCTAAAGAGCTTGTAGCCATCAACAGGCACACTCCAGTTGTGGGAGACATCCCACCATGTTTCTGTGATAGCCACAACATCATAATTTTCCTGTTTCATCATGGCTTCAAGCTCCTCCTGTTTGTTACCCATGCTGTGTGCATTGGTATACATGCACTTCAGATGGGCTGATGTTTTGCCCCCTTCCCCCTTCAATTTTAGTTTAAAGCTCTGTCAATGAGCCCAGCTAACTCCTGCCCCAAGATCCTCTTCCCCTTCTGGGACAAGTGCATCCCATCTAATGCCCAGAGTTCTGGTGCCCTGTATACCAACCCATGATCAAAAAAACCAAAGCCCTGAGGGTGACACCAGTCTTGAAGCCACGAATTCATCTGCTGTGTTCTTCGGTGTTCATCCTCATCCATCCCCCCAACTGGAGGGATGGAGGAGAACACAACCTGTTCCCCCGACCCCTTGATCAGTTTCCCCAAGGCCCTGAAATCTCTCTTCATTGATTTAATACTTCTCCTGCTAATGTTTTCGCTACCTACCTGGAAAACCAGAAGAGGGTAATAGTCCTTGGGTTTGACTAGAGAGGGGAGTCTTCTTGTGAGGTCCTTGACGCGGGCCCCAGGGAGGCAGCAGACTTCCCTATGATGCGGGTCTGGTCTGCATATGGGGCCTTCGACACCCCTCAGAACGGAGTCACCCACTACAATGACTCTTCTGGGGTTCTTTTCAGAGCTGGTTTTAATACCTTTTCTAGAGAGACCTGGCCTTGGTGGTCCTTGGTCTTCCTCATTGTTTGTCTCATTCTCTTCCTCCATGTCTTCATTCAAAAGTTCCAGGGCCCTGAATCTATTGTGAAGGGGCACCATGGAGGGTGAGGGAGGTTGGGAGAGAATTTTCTTGCCTCCCTGAGCAGGGACCTGTTTCCAGTCTCCCTCATCTCTTAGGTCCCCTCCTTCTGCCTGGTAGCATGAGGGTGAGGGATCACCTGCCTTGCCTGGAGCCTCTATTTGCTCCTGTTGATTCATGGGTGTCAAGGTGGAACTCCACCAATCAATCTCCCTTTCACATTCCCTAATACTTCTTAATCTCTCAACCTCTTCTTTGAGCTCTGCCACCAGGCTGAGCAGGTCATCCAGCTGGTCGCAGCGCACACAGGCGCTGTCACTGCGGCCCTCAAACAGCACTGACAGGCTCAGGCACTCCCTGCAGCCTGGGACCTGAGTTGCTGCATGTTTGTGTGGTTGCTCTGTCTGGGTCGTCACGTTCTTGCTGGTGGTGCTTTTGAGGTGAGTGGAGACCATGGTTCAGGCTACTGGTGGTTGACGGGTACTATCTGATCACCCTGAGCTCGGTGGGCAGTGATCCTCCCACAGGGTTTTTATCACCGAATTAACGGTGGGTGGTGCTGGTTCCGCCCATGCTAACTCGGAAGCCCTCCCAGCTCGTTACCAAGGGGTGGGTGTGAGCTGCTCTCCTCGGCGAGTGACCGTTGGTGTGTTTACACCTCGCTCGAAACAGGCGTCACCGGCCCCGGGCTCTGCCCACAGCCCACGCCTCCTCAGCTGCCCGCCCACCAGCTTGCCAGTCTCCTTAGAGCCGGCTAGCCGCCTTTCTGTCTCCAAAAGGATTCAAAAGTCCCCTCAAAAAAAAGCTCCTTTCCAGTCCCTTTTGCCGCGAAAACCCCCCAGTACGGGCTTACCTGCACTGGAGCTGCTCTCCTCGGCGAGTGACCGTTGGAGTGACCTCTAGCTGTGCTCCCTCTCAGCCCAAGGAAAGTTAACTCTATCCTGGCCGAAAACAGGATAAACACCTAGACCTTATCAAGTGTGGCCCAATTAGTGCTAATACCATTTTAAGGAGGAACAGCTAATGAGCAGGTCCTGGTGGAAACTAGACAGGTATTGTGAGAAAAATATTTGCGCTGACCAACTATCACCCTGGAGAGGACATGTATAGGAAGATGTTCATGTGAGGACCCTATCTCTTCTCTTCCCCACTGAAGAAGAGAAAAGATTTTCCCTTTTCTCTCACTCACTCTTTCCTTGATTTTTTTTCACATCCTCCCCAAGGTAATTTTGAAGTCAAGGTGTGCCATCAGCTGTGGACACCGCAAACCTGTCTCAGCTTTCTTTGTGCAACATGACACAACATATGGAAATAATTTGATTAACAGCAGAAGGAAGCATAGGAAATAAAGCTTCAGCACTGTGGTGATGTTACTGATTGTCACTGATTTGTTATTAATTTGAGTTGATGATTTTTGGAGATTTTGATAAGGAATGATTAGGACTAATCAATTAAATGGAATCACACAGAAATATCGGTTTTTATAGAAGATAGTGGTGTAATGTAGTCATAGAGATGTTTTATTTAGTTTAAAGTAACCATACAACCAGTTACGCTGCTGGACGAGGTACCATTGTTAGACTGGTGAGGATGATTTATAGTCCTGGAGACTAGGTGTTTTAAAAGCTGTATTGTGAAAGGGCCTCGGAGCATGTTAAAATTGCAATGTGAGCCAAAGTCCTTGAGTCAAGGACATTGGGGGGTCTTTCTTTTGAGTCGGTAGTCCGCGGTGGTCGCAAAAGCAGCCCCCCGACTCGTTTCGGGACTCAAGTGTGCATGACCGGAAAGAGGTGAGAATATGAAAATGAGTTACAAGAATTAGCATGTTTATGTATGAGAACTTGATTAATATGTATTACTGTATCAAATATAATCAGCATGTTCCACGACTCAGGTGTACATTGTTGGTGAGACGACTCCCCTGCACACCCAGCCATTAATAAAGGAGTGTCTGCTTATCTACATCACATTGGTGTCGAGAAGTTCTTTTATCCCGTTTTGGTAACAGTGACAGTGTAGCAATGATCAATGAGATACTGTATAGAACAGAAAGGTGATTTCATTTTTAAATTAAACCAATTTCACTCTCAATTGCTTGTAGCCACATACTCCAAGCATTAAGATGATTCAGGTGGTCTGATCTGAATCCCTTGCAATAGAACTGAAAACAAGGGACACAGCATATTTTTTCACATCTACTAAGCTCTTTTTCAGCTGGCATCCACCTGCCTATTCTGGATGTGCCTTTTATATTCTTAAGCAGCTGACAGGAAGTGTGACATTATGTCTCCGCCCTGTCACATTTCTGCAGGTCATTAGGGTTATCCCACTGTGTTTTTTCTGTTTATGTGGGTGGCTTATGGCTCTGTTCTTTATCTTCCCAACATCACTTCTTAAAGACTTGAGTTTTATTTTTGACTGTCTCAGGTATCAGTCTGGGTGCAGGTAGACCCTTGTTATTAGGCTGTCCCTTTTGTCTCAACTTGTTTGGCAGTGAATGAACAATGTAAAAAGGGATTTGAGAACTTCAGCCTTAGCAGAAGGCTCTCAATAAAGGATGCAAAAGAAGATGCAGTGAAGAAAGCAAAGGTATGAGCTTATTATGTTCAGGCGAGCCAGTGTGGCTCAGACTATCAAAAAAAAAATCACATTAAAAAATGGTAAATTCTCATTAACAAGGGCATGGACCTCACAATATAGCTGTTAACTAGACACAGTAGTAGAATGAGTGCAACTGTAGAATAACAGCAGAGAAATGGCATACCTAGACATACAGAGACAACACTAAATGGTAAAGTCATGAAAAGTTCTTCTTCCATCATCTGACTTGGCAAATAAAACTCAGAAGGCAGGTCATGAGCAGTAAAAAGGATTAATGAGACATTGACCAATTTACCTCTTAAGAAAAATATGTAATTCTCAAAACATTTGCTTTACCTCAAAGTAGTTTTTCTAATTCTGAAGTTTTCATACCACTTTATTTCATATCTTCTTCCTATAAATCACAACACTCATTTTATTTTCTCCCCTTCTCTTAAGGACAATCAACAACTCATTCTCACTTTTGGATCTTATTTTTCCTGCACATTTCTTCACTGATGATCTCTTGAATCTATCTGGTCCTTCAGGAACTCTACCCACCACTTCCCTGTCCTGGCCTCAAAACATTTTCTTCTCCAAAGAGAAATCAGATTAATAGAATCTCATTGTTCACAATAAAGAACAATTAAGAATTTAAACTAATGCTTTATACAGAAGTCTGATCATAAAAAGTATTTGAAATACTAAATACATTAAAGCTAATTATTGTTTTAAGGTCAAAAGGCAGCCACATTTTTTCCATGTTAACTGTTTTCATTAATTTGCATGGTGCTTGCCTTTGATATCCTAATATTAATAGGCTGTTATTCTCACCCAGGTTGAAACAGGGAGTGTAGAATATATACTTTCATAATTGCCATTAATCCTGATGAGGCTGATTCTTGTACATCTCCAAATATAAAGAAGAGCATATATCCTCCAGTCTATACTAATAAGCCATATGAATGACCATTTGCAAGAATTAATGAAATGTATAACTTCTTTGTTTAAAACACTGTCAAGTAAAAACTACGCACGATGATCAGAAAAAAAAATCTTGTTAAATTTTTGTGACTTATTTAAAGTTTAGAAGTTTGGTGGCCAATTCTTTACTGGAATAAGATGGAATATCTTGCAGAAGCTAGGTCAGGAATATAACCTTTAAGTTATTTACCTTTCTTTTTTTAGAATCATAGCAACTCTGGTTACCTTTGTGCATTTTAAAACAGTCAGTTTTATTATCTAGTTTTATTTTCTCCTGTATTTCACTTTCTGCATACTTGGCCTATTTTGTAGAATTCAAGTCTCTAATGTCTACATCATTACATCTGCCATTAAGGCTATGAAAATACTACACTCAGACTTTGAAAAAAAAAAAAGAATAAAAGCAAAAACCTAGGTTTTTAAATATCCTGTTGGAGGCCTAAAGTAATAGAATATCATAATTTTCAGTTATTTCTCACAAAGACAAAAATGTTAGCATTGTTTTTTGCTAGAAATAGATAAGTAGAATGAAGAAAGGTTTTACTGTCAGCTGTTGTCCTTGGGTCTAGCCAGTGACCTTATTCCAACTGGATATGAATACAAGAAAATTTGCAAGTCTTTCTCCTCTGCTACCACTAAATGATGATGATAAGTAATGATAAGCACCTGGGAATTATCTAGTATTAAAAAAAATAGACTAATACGCATGATCAGAATCTTAATACATTCATTTCCTAAACTACTTTTAGTTATATACCTTGGAATATTAAGAAGGAAATTAGTAAGTGAATGGGGAGGTATTTTATGTTGGTTTCATCAGTTGTGGTTTTTATTAACAGCACCCTCCCCTTTATCTTATATTGTTTTTATTTAGGAAAGGAAAACTAAATTCAACAAACTGTTTAGGAGGGATACCAAAATGACTAAACATTAGACAGGGGCTTATTTTTGTACCATAGGTAGGAATGGAAAAATAGGATTAAGTATTAAGACATAACAACTGAAGCACAAGATTAAATGTACAAGAATTGTTCTTTGGTTTTGAATCCAGAGTGCATTGCTGGATTAAATATCAATTAGGTATGGGTAAAATCAGAAAGAGAGAGAAAGATAAAATGAAGAGGTAAATGGAAGGGCTGGATGATATTTGAGCAGGTAGGAAAGGAAAAACCTGAAACCACTAATGATTGCACAAAGGACAGTAACAGCTGTAGAGTAAAAGGAGAGAGATGTTCAGGAGGTCAGCTGGAGAAAGTCCATACAGAGCATGGGAAAGACCTTTCTAAGAAGGCAGGGGAGTGGTCAATTATCATAATGTGCTCATCTACCTGAACAGGGAAAAAGGTCTTCTAATACACTGCAAAATGGCATTGCCTTCCTGGTCTGAACTCTGCAGAAAAAAAAAAAAAAAAAGGTATCTCCCTCTGTGTGGTAACTGAGGCACCGACTCTTGATGAAATCCAGAAAGAAAGAGAGTTGATTGTTAGAACGGTACATACTTATGCTCTCGGATGCTGTCGGTAAAGCTCTTACTTCATAGTTAACAAATCAGCAATTAGACAGCTATCAACCTTTTCTCCTGTCAGCATCAGACCACTCTAACACGCGCTGTGCAGACCAATCACCCTCTCGTTCACGTGCTGTTCTCGCGGTAGTAACTTCTCACAGTTCAGTACTTTTCCACAGTTTAGTGTTGCAGCTGGCCCTTGTTTTTCCCTGCCACCTTGGCATAGCTCAGCAGCCTCTTATATTTCTTCCAAGGCCTGTTTTTCATCAAAGCCTAGCTATTGCTCAGAGGCTGTGCAAGGCTGACAGGCCAATGCCTCCCACACCTCTGATGTGCTTTCTTGCAAATAATGACACAGGGAAAAGTTCTTGGATCAAGAGAAACATCATCTGAGTAAGTATTTACCCAAGTTTCTCTCCAGCAAAGGAGGCTAGTGAGGAAGTATAAGCCCTGTATTAAAATTTCAGGACTGATGAGCTGGCTGAGTATTGTTCCTTGAAGTTGCTGTTTTCTCAAATTCTGCTGCTCGATGACAGTGAGAAAACCTATTAACAGCCTTATTACTAACAGAAGTGAGCTGTATTCATAGGGATAATCAATGAACATATTCCCTGTGAGAAAAGCTTCTCATTTAACTTTCAAATACGTGGCATGTAATTTGACAGGTTCATTTGCCATGAATTTGGAAAGAATTTCTCATGTTGTCCAAGATTTACATAATGTTCCCAGAATATATTTTCAGGAAAGTTTTTTTAATGCTAAATCTTCAAGCCTTTGTAACACTGTGTTGAATTCTTTCTTTACCATTAAGAGTACATCAGTGATTTAAATTGCCTTAAATTTAAACAGCATTTAAGACTGTGTTGGAACACTTAATGCACTACAGCTATTGTACCGAAGTGATAGATCAATAGAGCTGATTAGGTAGATCACAGTAATAGAAAATTTGGACTATAAAAGACCCACAAAATCTACCCTTTTGTTGAGGCAGCTTCTATGTGCTTGGCACAATCTACCCACTGAAATTTCCTGAGTTAATAGAAGAATTAATAGTCTAAAAAATCCTTAATGAAACCCAGGCAAGTTTACTTCATGTAAGCATAAAGGACTTTCCAATAGCCTTGATCAGGCATGTGGAAGAGAAATAAATTAAGATCCATAAATATCCCTGTTTGCCAAACATGTAGCATGCTTCCACATTAACAGGAAAGGTATATGATCTCCTCCCTAAAGAAATTTAATAGCTCTACAAGCTAAATATATTCAAACTGAACAGAAGGTACCAATCAGATTTTGATCTCTGTTGCTCTGACAAAGTCAGCTTCTGCTAAATTACAGCAATTGAGATCTATACCAAGGGCTGCATGAAGATTCAAGGATGCAATGCCTAAAAGCAGCAATAGCTGAAACTCATCGATGCTGATGTTTTTCTGGATTCCAGAAACCTTGAGTACAGAAAAGCTCTTGATAAACCTCAAATGCAACTACACCTTTCTGGCTACTTCTTTAGCTTTTGATTTTTCATAAACATTATTGACCAGTGGATCAGCAGATTACTTAGAACTTACCTTCAGAAGTTTTACAGAATTAAACAGTTATTTTATTCAGATATCAGACCTACAAATAAAATGAGAAAACAAAAGATGTTTTCATACTTATAACCTATATAAGGATATATTTTACCTTTCTCTATGAACTTGAATTATAGTCATAATTATGTCTGGTTGTTTCTATTTTAAGAGAATCCATTTCAGAGAATTTATAAAATATACAATTAAGAATAAAAAGTTATTTCTGGTATTGCTTTCTTGGTGTTGTTGAGACTCATGTTTGTAATGCTGAAACAGTGGACTGTCTATTCTTCGGTTGCTTAAGATCCCCACTGGCATATTGCATATTACAGTATAATGTCATTTCCTATGACTGCAGCAGAAGAGAGAGTTTGGTTTCTGAAGGATTCCACATAACTTATATTTGACTGTGATTGTACTGTTGCCAGGAGTCTGACGAGGTAATTATAAATCTCTAAAACTCTATACCTGTCACGTCCCGCTCAGACGAGTGAGACAAGTGACTCAGATTCTCAAATCCCCAATGGAGCAGACAACAAGTCTCCAAGTCCAAACATTTATTAACTACCCACAATCTACTAAGTGAACACATGACAGTTGGCTAAGTATATAGCAAGTTGTGGCAAGCAATACAATATGCCTTGCATTTCTTAATGGGAAAGGGAAAAGAGGGAGATAGAGGGAATGGGGAAATACAGATCACCGGTCTGGGTTTCTGAGCTGATCCTGCCGATGAGGGTTCCAGGAGGCACAGGAGGCAGCCGTCTTTTTCGCTGGCATCCGTCTTCTTCGCTTCACTGCACTCTCCAGGCCCCCCCTTCTTGATTTATACCCATTTCCTTGGGTCCGTCCCCTAGGTCGACCCACATACCTACGTATCCCATGTACGGGGAGGGTAAGGTGTTTCATGGGATGATGTAATTAGCATGATCATGTTAGCCTTTGTTAGCATATTGAGGGGTGTTAACTTTAATATGCATTTCGTGGATAATGAAGCAAAGGTCATTCACCGGACAGATGGCCCTTGAAATTTGGCCAGGTGCACCAGAGCAGAGCCGTCCTGTCTTCACAGGGCTCCCTCCTCCAGCCCCATCTTGTGTTATTGGGACAGCCTTATCAGCTTCGACCTCCACAGAATGCACCCTGTGACTCACAGTTGAGGCATTTCTTTGATCAGCCTCAACTTTTGCTTTCTCAGGCTGTTTTTCTCAGTTTCTCGCAGGCCTGGTTTCTCATCTCTCACATCCCACCCCGTGAATCAAACACTCCAAGTTCTTCTTTGACCGTTGTGATCTCAAAAGGTATACGGAAAAGGAAGACAGAAGGTGAGAGAGCATATAGCTAATTGCTGCAAGGCATACTACTAAAAGCAAAAATTTGCATAATATCACAATGCTAATATTTACAAGCCATCTTCCCCACCCCGTGAGTCCTGAGGATCCCAGTGATGTGACCCATGACCCAGGGTTCCATCCATCAAACTAGTCCATCAGTCAAAAAAAGTTCTCTGTTCCTGTTGGCGATCTTCTTCCTCATGGCATGGGTCTCCTCTATAGAGGTGGTGGCATTGTGGATGGTGATGCAGTATTCTCCTTCAGTTAGATTCAGCACACTGCACAGTCCATGTTCCTTCAGCAATGCTAGCCGGATTCTGCAATGCCATCTTAGATGCTTGTTGGGTCTGCACCTTTAATTCCTTAAAGGCATACCTTGTTAGTACATAGAATTGCTAAGTTAAATTTTCTAAAACCATTTGAGATTACACAATCACATTAGCAGGTCTATAAGGATTTAAATGGGAATACAATTTAATATTCAGGTACAATTCATTAATGCTTAATTTGTGGGATCAGACCCCTCCAGCTAGTCTTTGATTACTTCATCTTGCTTTTGGTGGGTGTGGTGTTGTAAGGACCACATACAGTTATATGAGCCAGCACTGTAATCTGTTTGGTATTTGCAAGCACCAGTTTGCAGTCACAGGTGACTCACAAGCTTCCTTTATTTTGGAGGTGATTCCCAATAAGGTAACTTAAGGCACAACTCCGGGTTAGCCTTCCAATAAGTGAACTCATTAAATGTACCTGTAAAATTTCCTGGATTGTTGATTGTAATTGATTGGCAATGATTTATTCCACACTCAGCAGGTATGATTCCACAAATTATATAATAATGTAAGCAGATTACAAATAATAACTAGCCAATAATGCCTACAACCATTGAAAGTGCTAAAAGTAACATAGGTCTCCTGTTGTCCAGGATCAATGCTCTGTAAAACACATACATACATAACAAAACAATGATGGTTAGAAAGAAGGGACAATCCACCTGGTATTGATGCGGTATTCTTTCCCATGGGCATCAGTAGCCACCCACGAACAAATATTGATGGGAGTTTTTAGGGTTAGGGGTACTTGCCCCATGGTGGGCAAGTCTACTAGAACAGGTTGCCCAGGATAATGGAGCGGGTTTGCAGGGTCTTTAGTCTCTTTTTTCCTGGCGAGTATGGACGGAGGCTTAGGACAGAACGCAGTAAGTCATGGGCATCCATTAATTCCCCACCGGCTGTTTATCTTCATTACTGTGTCTGGTACCCGTTGTGGCCATCCTGGTTCGAGGGGTTTTAGGGCCTGCTTTAGAAGCCCGTTGGTGCATTCCACAATCCCATTTGCTTGGGGATAGTATGGAGTATGGAAAATCCACTGAATTCCTTCATCTTGAGCCCACTCCTGAACCACCCCGGCAGTAAAGTGACTACCATTGTCTGATGGGATCGATTTGGGCTTAGGCAAGCAGCTGAACCAGCGTTTTAACCCCTTCACCGTATTTTCCGCAGTTGCTCGAGATACAGCTTCTGCTTGGGTTAGGCCTGATACTATTTCCACCCCCACCAATACATAGCGTTTTCCCTCGGAGAGCCGGAAAGGGCCAATATAATCCACCTGCCAGGCATCCCATAGTCCCTTGTTGTCCCTTAGGTGTAGGGGTTGGTCCTTAAGAGGGTTGTGCTCTCCCAGCCGAGTATGACATAGACTACACGCTGAAATAATGGTATTGCACAGTTCCCTGGTTACAGACCATCCTCTGCTTATTGCCTCTTTAAACAAATCTTTGCTTCCTGAATGACCCCGCTTTACATGCAACCATTCCAGTAAGTGTTCCCATTTCTCCTCCTCACCTTCTGTAGCATTTCTCATCAAATGAATCATTGAATCCACCTGGTTGTTTAGCAGGTGGGCAGGGTGATTTCCTGACTGGTGTGCAGCAACCCATCCTACTAAAAAGGACTTCCCTTCTGCAATGTTTAAGATTTCCTCCCACTTTTCACGCTGCCACACAGGTACCCGATTTACTTCCCAGTGGTTTTGTTCCCAAAATGTGAGCCATTCGGTACACCCCTTGAATACGGCATAGGAGTCTGTATAAATAAATACTGGTTCAGTAGTCTCAGCTTCTTTAACAATCACGCTCCATACCGCTGTTAACTCTCCCACCTGAGCACTTCCCTCACCCTCTGTTATGATTCGGTCCCCCGAGTCAACATGCAGTGCTACTGCTCGGTATTTCCATACCTTTCCCTCTCTTCTAGAAGATGCATCGGTGAACCATACATTCTTTAGATGGGTTTCAAATGGGGGAGCAGGTTTTATGTATGAGGGAGGGGGTTCAGGGTGGTCAGAGGGTGGATCTTGTATTTTGAGCACTTTGGGTGCCCCCTCCTCTATCCGATACGTGTGGCAGTAATGATCTAATTGTGCATATCACTTCCTCACTGTGTCTCGCTGCGCAACCCCCACAGGAGGGGGGGTTCCAGCCAGTACTGGTTTCAGGACCTTAAAGGGTCCTTGTAGAATGATTGGTTGCTGCCTTATGATTTTTTCAGCTTCCTGCAAAGCAAGGCTAACCACAAAAAGACCCTTCTCCCAGATCGAGTAACGCTTTTCTGCATCTTTGAAACTGTGCGAATGAAACCCTATAGGGCGGGTGGTACCCTCCGGCCCACGTTGCCACATATGTATGGATAGTCCATGAATTGCAAAACCCCACTCAATTTGGAATGGATCTGTTAGATGTATTGGCCCTAAAGCCTGATATACTCCAGCCTCAAAGATTAACAGCTTTAAGGCTTCTTCATGGACAGGAGTCCAGTCCCAAATAGCCCTTTTGCGTGTCAAATCATATAAAGGACGAGCTATGATGGAAAAATCAGGGATATGCTTCCTCCAAAATACCAGCAAGCCTAAGGCATGTTGCAGCTCCTTCTTATTTGCAGGGCTCTTTACTTCTTCCAGGGTAGTTAAAGGTTCTGGGGGAATACACACTGTTCCTCCCCGCCACCAAATACCCAGAAACTTTACCTCGGAGGATGGGAGTTGTACCTTTTCAGCTGGAATTTGGAGCCCGAAATTTTCTAGGTGGGTGATTATCTCTCTCTGGGTCTGTCCCACTGCAGCAGCATCAGAGCCACTAGTCAGAACATCGTCAATATATTGATATACCCTGACCCCTTCCCTTGGAGGGATTTGAGCAAGCTCCTGTGCTAGTGCATAATGAGCGATGGTCGGCGAATGGCAGTATCCCTGGGGGAGACGTGTAAAAGTAAATTGCACGCCTTCCCATGTAAAGGCAAAGCCATCTCTGTCTGCCTCCTGTATGGGGACCATAAAGAACATATCTTTCACATCAATAGTTGCTAAGATCTGGTGGGCTTGTTCCTGTATGGTTGCAATCAGTTCAGCTATGTTAGGTACTGCAGCTGTAAGAGGACCTGTATTGGCATTTAATCGCCGATAGTCAATTGTCAGTCGCCACTTTCCGTTAGGTTTACGGACTGGCCACACTGGGGAATTGTAGGGTGAGTGAGTTGGAATGATTATCCCTTGCTCCCGCAGCTCGGCTATTACCAGAGTGATGCCCTCCCTTGCACCTAACGGTAAGGCGTAAGGTTTCACATTAACAGTTTTAGAAGGAGGAAGTGCAGGCGCTTGCTGTAAAAGGCTTATAGAGGCAGTTGGGGACCCAAATTTCCATTCCCTTCCTTTTGAATCCACCCAGGCTTGTCCCTTCAATAGGTCAAGTCCCAGGATATTTGTGGGGAAATTTCCCAGGATCATAATAGCCTCTGTGGCAGTTTCATTCCCAGGTAACCAGCATTTCACCTGAGCAGTCGGCTGTGGCTTCGAGTCCCCGGAAACATCTGTAACCCAGATCTGCTTTTTGTCAGCAATTATGCCATTCCGCTTGGCAACATCAGCTTGGAGTGCTGAGATCTGAGCACCCGTATCTACTAGAAATGTAACTGGAGTTTTAAAGGGACCGAGCGGAAAGGTAATCAACAAGTCTCCTTTAGTATTCTCTGTGAGCCTCCTTAAGTGGACCCACCCGCCATCCCCCGGCTCACTTACTGGGGATGGCACATCCAGTTTCCCGACCCTAAATCAATCAAGTCCTCTTCAGGGGCAGTTGGTGTTTGAGAATCAATTACCACCATCTCGTTAGTTTTCAGTTCTGTCCCTCCCTTTGCCTGAAAGGTCTGCTCAGTTGGGGGCGGGGGGGCAGCTTTCTTTTGTCTTTCCAGGCTCGAATGAGCGTTTCTAAAACTGTAATAGGCATACCGTCCATTAACTCTCGGGGAATCCCCTGTCCAATTCCCTCAGTCCACAAGAGGTTTCTCTTTGCTCTTAATACTTGCGGAGGGGAAGGAGACGGATTTTCCTGCTGTTCCACTCTGCGTACCGAGAGCTTATGTTTACCCGTTCCCCCGGTAAGGGCCACTATCTGGCCGTAATTTCTTAAGTCCTGAGCTATCTCTCCCCAGGTCATGGCTTCTCCCCCCGCCCGTCTCCCCCCTCGTGGGGCTAATGCATTCCGCAAACGATCTTGTAATTGTACTGCATGTGATTTCAAAGAGTCCGGCAAGCCCCGAATCAGGGGAGTCATCTGATCAGGGTTAGCAATTAATAGCATCGGGGAAGGCTGCTGCAGAACCAAACGCCTGTCATGCATTAATTGGAGACAAGCAGCCTTCTGCAGACTTTCAGTCAAATGATTTATGGTTGGGGTCTCAATACAGACTGGATCCCCCCTTTCCAAGGGGTCCAGACCCCCAGCCCAATAAGCAGCTCGTTGAGTTAACAACCACAGCTCTCTCTGGTCATCAATAACTAAGAAAACCCCTGGCCCCCAGTACCCCTGGGCCTCATCTTCTGATAAGAAGATTTGGTTGCCACCAGTCAAAGATACCCTCCACACGTATTCAGTCTCAGTTTCCTGAGCTCGTCTGGTATATTTATCCTGAATTTTTGCAAGCTCAGTCGCTGGATATGATGTAGTTCGAAGGGTGACCTGTGGAGCTCTTCACCCTGAACCTCGGTGGTCTCTGTTTTAATTAATGGTCTTAAATTTGCCCCCTCATTTTCAGGGTAAATAATTTCTCGGCTTATCTCTAAATCCTTTGTCGGGTACAAGGGTCTGGCTGCTGCTTTTGCCAGACTCATAACTCCCTGTTCACTATCCGGAACAGAGCCGAGATCTGTCCGGTTGCAG
This sequence comes from Bubo scandiacus, assembly GCA_017315185.1. NCBI lineage: Eukaryota > Metazoa > Chordata > Aves > Strigiformes > Strigidae > Bubo > Bubo scandiacus. The sequence continues at coordinate 225,198 of MU210471.1, forward strand.
GTTTCTTGTTCATTCCCCTCTTTTTCGGACCGTGAGATTTTTTCTCGGTCCAAGGCATCTAACAGAGCCGTGTGAAGTCGCTGAGTGGTGTTACGCTCATCAGCTAATTGGCTTTTCAAAACTTCAGTTTCCTTTTGCCAGAGTTTAGCTTTTTGTTCAGTAACTTTACGTTCCTCAACCAATAGATCCTGGAGAGCTTTTACCAGATCTTGTAAGGATTTGATCATTTCCCCTTCTAGTTGTTTCTTAACATGTTTAACTTTTTGGGCTGCAGTCAGTGCTGCCCCTAATACAGCGCACACTACAGCTTTTCCTTTGCCTGGTCGCAACCCTTGCAGCCCCGCAAGTGCATTGATATAGCTTGCCACTGCTTCTGTGAGACGGGGAATGTAAACAATGGTGCTCAGATGGCACAAGAAAGGAGAACTTGCGCAGGGATGAGGCGGGCTATGTGCTGAAACCTACCAGATGCTGATAATGTTGCTAGGATACTATCTTCTGGTCCGGGCAGAAGCTTCTTCTGCCCTTGAGAATGTATATGTTAGCAGTGAGATTGCCCCGGATTCCGGTACAAACTGGCCTGGGGGCTCGGACAGAGGACCGGGAACAACTGAGGCTGCGCAGACCGGCAAGGTGAAAAGTTCATCAGCGAGGAAGAGGAGATACTTCATCTATGCGACCCCTGCCCAGGACTTGAGGAGCTCAATGCGCAGGCGCAAGGGGAGGAGACCTGATTATCATGAGAAGCGAGGGGAGGCGGAGATAGACTATGAATATGTATAGGTGTCTTATGAATATACAATACTTTGTAACATATAAGCAAGACAATAGCCACCGGAGGTTGCACATGCTTGTGGTGGAGCGATCCCCCATGCGCCCAGCGCTGAATAAACATACCTGCTTTACAACCCCAAAGTTGTAGAGTTAATTTTTCCGCAAGTCATTTTGGCACCCCAGATGGGACCCTCTCTACTCGGCTGCCGGGACCGCTGAAGAGTGGACTTCCTAGGTGCACCCCGAGCCCTTCTCGGAGGAGCTCCGCTCCCAGCTGTCCACGGCGGGAGCAGACAAGGACCATCGAATTTGCGGATCAAGGTATGTTTAAAGGAACAACGGGCTGCTGGTAAGACGCACAGAGACGTCTGGCGCACAGCCTTGTCCCGAGGAAGGGGGTACCTATTTAGGTTTGGTTCTGCGAGACCGCGCAGAAAAGAACATTGGGACTTGGGGTTATGGGAGCGTCAGTGACCACCTCGACCAACTGAATAAGTGGGTATCGGGGTTCATGGGAGTGTCATTGACCACCCCAGGGTTTGGTACTTGCAGTTTGTTGCAACCTGTGGGATTTACTGGAATCATTTGGTTTTGAACTTACGGCAAATGGTTAACGGTTTATGATATATGTTACAAGCGGACTTGGTTAATGTTTCAACTTTGATATACTTTGTGGTATAAGTGAAAAGTGTGGTGGACCCTTTAAGTGCTTGTATGTCTGTGTGTCTGTGTGCCTGCGCGCCTGCAGGGCTTGTATGTCTGTGTGTCTGTGTGCCTGCGCGCCTGCAGGGTGTGAGTGAGGCGCAGTCGTCGTAAAACAAATGAGAAGCTCCTATTTGTTCAAATAGTGCATTGTCTCCGTATGTTTTGTGAAAACATTGTATGAACCAGAGACGGGAAAGTGAATCCCTTCTCCGCTGGTTTTGATTAGAATCTAGTGACTATCTGTGTGAAAGAAAAGATTTTGGGAATAAGGAATAATAATGGGGAATAAGCAGGGAAGAATTGTAAAGAAAAGCCCTCTGGATTGCATACTCACGCACTGGAAAGACATAGCGGGGAGGGGAAGCACGGAGAGTAAGAAAATCATGATTAAATATTGTAACCAGTGGTGGCCACTTTATAAATTAGAAGAGGAGGCTAAATGGCCGCTGAATGGAACCTTAGATTACCATACATTGTTACAACTGATGTTATTTTTACGGAGAGAAGGGAAGTGGGACGAGGTACCTTATGCAGATATGTTCTTTACCCTTTGAAATCATCCAGAATGGCAGAGGGATTGTGGATTAGTTCCACCACAAGACCCCTTAGTGCTTGCCCTAGAAAAGGATTATAAAGGAGAGATGAAAGGAAAATTAAAAAGGTGTTGCTCATCATGCAGCATTGGACAAAGGTGCACAAGGGTGGATAAGACTAGAAGGGCGAAAGAACAGAGCTTGGAGGACTTATTTAAACCCCCTCCTCAGCCCCAGGAGCAAGACGGGGACTCGGAGGAACCGTCCATTCCTCCAGATAGCCCAATCTCCTCCCGGACGCGAGGAAAAGCTCCTGAAACTATCCAAGCACCCCTTAGAGAGGCGGTGGGACCTCAGGGTGGTACTATGTTGGTAAAGGTGCCATTTTCCACCTCTGATTTGGAGATGCAGCTGTTACTGGATCATTTAACTGAGACGGAAAAGCAGCTGGTTTTAAAAACGGCACAGAATTTGGCAGAAGATCACTATAGAGCGGTTGGAGGAGACTATAAGGAGTTCCTCCCTCTCCACGATAACCCGAAATGGGATCCTAATCGATCTGCACATGTGGAAAGATTACAGGGGTACCGTGAGTGGATTGCAAGGGGAATGGAGAGGGCTATCCCTAAGACCATAAATTGGTCAGCACTTTATGAAATCAAACAGGGTCCATCCGAGTCCCCATCAGAGTTCCTGGATCGGTTGAGAGATACAATGCGCCGCAATACTCCTTTAGACCCGAGCTCAGAGGTAGGGATACAGCATCTGGTTTCTCTGTTCCTAGGGCAAGCCACAGGGGATATTAGGAGAAAACTTCAGAAGTTACCCCCTCCCGGGGGAAGGAACTTAGAGACACTATTAGAGGAAGCATGGAGGGTATTTCGGAATAGGGAAGAGGACTACAGGAAAGGGCACAAGAAAATTTTGGCAGTAATAAAGGAGGGGGAGCAAAAGAGGTTGGAGCGACCCCCGCTCAAAAGAAATCAATGTGCCATATGCAAGGAATTCGGGCACTGGAAAAACGAATGCCCAGGGAGATGGAAAAACAAAGGAAAAGCGGGGAACCGCCGAAAGCGGCAGACCTTAGCTAATTTAGAAGAACAATGACGGGGACCTGGGGAATCTACCCTAGCAGATCCGCTGGTTACAATAAAGCTGGGGACAGAACAGAAGGAAGTGGAATTTTTGGTAGACACTGGAGCAACATATTCAGTCTTAAATATGGATTTAATACCCTTAGAGGAGGATTACGTCATGGTGGTGGGAGCCACTGGCCAAAGTGAAAAGGCGTATTTCTGCAAACCTTTAAAATATGAATTAGGAAAGCAGTTAGGTATACATAAGTTTCTGTATATGCCTAACTCCCCAAAAGCGCTACTGGGGAGAGACTTATTAGAACAATTAGGAGCAACCATTAACTTTAACAATGGAGAGATTACTCTGGAGGTAAACAACCAAGAACTTATTCAAATCATGAGCTTATCTCTAACTAGTGTTCCCACAGAAGGAGAAATTAGCGAGGAGATTACCAATCAAGTGTATCCCGGAGTATGGGCCACTGATACGCCTGGAAGGGCGAAGAATGCTCCCCCTGTAGAGGTAAACGGAAGATCTCCACCCAGTGGTGGCAAACCCATACACTTTGTTAACAAAATTAACTCCTGAGCTAATCTGGTTTACTGTTTTAGATCTCAAGGATGCCTTCTTTTGCCTCTCTCTCCTCGAAGCCAGTCAAAAGATATTCACATTTGAATGGGAAAATCCTAGGAGTGGATGTAAAACCCAGTTAACCTGGACGGTGCTGCCACAAGGATTTAAAAACAGCCCCACTATATTTGGCAACCAATTAGCGAAAGATCTCGAACTATGGGAAACCCCAACTCCACCTGAAGAGGGAAGGCTGCTGCAATATGTAGACGACATCCTAATCGCCACCAAGACCAAAGAGGCCTGCGTGACCTGGACGGTAAGCCTTTTAAATTTTCTGGGACTTCAGGGCTACCGGGTGTCTAAAAAGAAGGCCCAGGTGGTGCAGCGTGAAGTGATCTATCTGGGCTACGAGAACATTAGGACAAGCTCGGAAGGAGGCAATTTGTCAGACTCCAAGGCCACAAACAGTGAAGGAATTGCAAACGTTCCTGGGAATGACCGGTTGGTGCAGGCTATGGATCTATAACTATGGACTACTTGTTAAACCTCTGTATGCACTAACCACCACCGGACAGAAAAATCTCCAATGGAATAAAGAGGCCATACGAGCTTTTGGTTTGCTAAAGAAGGCCCTAATGTCAGCTCCAGCCTTGGGACTTCCAGATGTAAGTAAACCATTCTTTCTCTTTTCACACGAGAAACAGGGAATTGCATTGGGAATACTGGCACAAGATCTAGGCCCGTATCGCCGGGCAGTTGCCTATTTTTCCAAACAACTAGATACAACCGCCAAAGGTTGGCCTGGATGCCTACCGGCGGTTTTAAACATGCAGGAGGCACGAAAATTCACCTTGGGCCAGAAAATGACTGTATTAGTATCTCACACAGTGTCGGCAGTATTGGAAATTAAAGGGGGACATTGGCTTTCACCCCAAAGATTCCTGAAATATCAAGCAGAATTAGTGGGACAGGACGATGTAGAGATCATAGTAACTAACACTGTCAACCCAGCTTCTTTCCTCAGCGGAAACACAGGAGAGCCAGTGCAACATGACTGCCTGGAGACCATTGAGGCAACCTACTCAAGCCGCACAGATTTGAAGGACAACCCGATGGAAGATACAGAAAACTGGTTTACAGATGGAAGTAGCTATGTCCTGAGCGGCAAAAGGTATGCTGGGTATGCTGTTACTACCACCCAAGAGATACTGGAATCAGGACCATTGCCTGTAAATACATCTGCACAAAAGGCAGAGATAATTGCTCTAACCCGTGCACTGGAATTAGCCCAAGGCAAAACTGTGAACATTTATACAGACTCAAAGTATGCCTTTGGGGTAGTACATGCACATGGAGCAATCTGGAAGGAAAGAGGACTGTTAAACTCACAAGGAAAACACATCAAACATAGGAAAGAAATTCTAAGACTACTGGAAGCTGTCCAACTTCCAAAAAAAGGTGGCAATTATGCATATTAAGGCACACCAAAAGGTGAACTCGGATTTGGAAAAAGGAAATGAACTGGTGGACAGAGAGGCAAAACAAGCAGCCAAGAGAGAGGTAAAAATGGAGGGAGCTCTAGTCCCTGACGGACAGGCTATCATAGAAGGTAAGCCCACTTATACTAAGGAAGATCAAAAACTTATTACAGATCTGGAAGGTTCATATAATGAGGAAGGATGGGCCGTCACTCCCCAAGGGAAGATAGTAATCCCTTCCTATTTAACTAGACATCTAGTATGAGAAGAACACCGAAAAGGGCACTGGGGAGCTGAGGCCCTATACCGATATTTAGTCAGGAATATTATTGCTAGAAATTTGTATACCATAGTAAGACAAATAACTCAACAATGTGACCTTTGCCTCCAGACTAATCCTAAGAATACTCCCCATATAGAGGTAGGCCAGATTGGAAGGGGAAATGGACCGGGACAACAATGGCAAATTGATTTTTCAGAACTTCCAAGAAAAGGGGATATCGATATTTATTGGTACTAACGGATACCTTCTCAGGTTGGCCAGAGGCGTTCCCCACTAGAACGGTTAAAGCCCGGGAGGTGACAAAAGTACTAATACAAGAAATAATTCCACGCTTTGGGGTTCCGGCAACCATATCCTCGGACAGAGGATCACACTTTATTTCAAAAATAGTTCAGCAAATCAGTCGCCATCTAGGCATAGACTGGCAACTTCATACCCCATATCGTCCCCAATCCAGTGGCCAGGTAGAGGAAATGAATCATTTGATTAAGCAACAAATAGTGAAGCTTGGCCAGGAGTCAAACCTGACCTGGCCCCAGGCCCTCCCTCTGGCTCTTTTGCGCATACGAACCAAACCGAGGGCTAAGGAAAGGTTAAGCCCTTTTGAAATGTTATATGGCAGACCTTACGCGGTGCAGAAGGGAACATCAATGCAGGTTGGGGAAGAAACCAAAATGTCTTCCATATGTAGAAACAGCTCAAAAGGGATGGACAGCCTGGTTAAAATCTCGCGCTGTCCGAAGGCAAAAGTGAGATGCGACTGGAATTTTAGGAACAGGGTTGGGAGTATTGAACAGTATAGATTCGGAAGTAATAATGAATAAATTAACAACAGTAACCCAAGAATTGAATCAATTACAACAACCTCTACATTCATCATTACTAACTTTAGGGACTCATCAATGGCTAACATCAAAACTTCTCCCCGATTGGGAAAGGATTAATATCAAAGACCATTCACTGGTGGTGGAAGGGATAGAGGCTGTACAGAAAGACACATCCCTGGCTCTTAGCTGTATACAGGCACAGATGTGGGTACAATCAATTATCTCCAATATTTTGAGAGAAGGAGAGGAAGGAATCCTTCCTATGGAGATCCGAAAGGTAATTTGGGACAAAGCACTTGACCAAGAAAGAGAGCTACAATCCTGGTGGAAAATGGTAAACTTTACATATGATGATATAAATGATAAAATAATTGCCTTCGTGCTGACCATATCAAAAGCTGCCCAATATAAAATCTACCCTATTGCTACCATAGGACTGTATCATGAAGGAGTAATAATCAATCCAGTAGGACATAAAGGATGGGCATGGCAGCAGGAGGATAAATGGCAAACAATTGATACAGATCTGTGTACTAGCATGGGGCACCAGGGATATGTCTGTGAAGGAAACGCTATAAGAGCTCAAGATATGTGCTTGGACACCCATCAAAAAGAGTGCAACTTTGAAGTCCAACCCTCTCCTAACAACCATACGGTTCTGATCTACATAGGACAAGGATGCATCTGTCTACGTACTTCTTGTAAAAGCTTGATAGTCGATGACTATGAAAAAGACGTAGGAAACTACTCTAATCATTGTGTGTGTAATTTCACTAAAATTGAAAGGTGTGACTTTAGCTATGTCATCCCTGTGTTAAGTTCCCAAGTGATAGAAACAGAGTACCATCTGTTTTGGAAAATAGATTCCACCTCTATAGGCATGAACCTGGAGAGAATAAAGAAATGCTACAGCATGAAGACCTACTCTCCATCCTAGAGGAGGTAAGAGATAAAGGGAAAGAAATGTTAGTTGTAGTAAGACATGATACAGAACAGATTCATGAAATCTTGACAAGAGTACAGAAGGTGGGGGAACATCATTGGTGGGACACTCTCCTAGGATGGTCACCAACGACCACTGGGATCCTTAACACGGCACTTCACCCAGTAATAACACTACTAATATCTGTAGGGCTATTGTTAATCCTCACTACAGCTATATACATATGGAACTGGAGACTTACAAGACGCTTACAGGCTATGTATGATGCTCTATATCATAATCCAGGCTTTAGGCAATGAACTTACTAGTTTATAAGGTAGTACTAACATATTAAAGGCTTAGAAAGGTAGAATATTAGTAGTAAAAGAATTTACTAAGTAGATAGAAAAGGGGGGAATGAGACGGGGAATGTAAACAATGGTGCTCAGACGGCGCAAGAAAGGAGAACTTGCACAGGGATGAGGGGGGCTATGTGCTGAAACCTACCAGACGCTGATAATGTTGCTAGGATACTATCTTCTGGTCCGGGCAGAAGCTTCTTCTGCCCTTGAGAATGTATATGTTAGCAGTGAGATTGCCCCGGATTCCGGTACAAACTGGCCTGGGGGCTCGGACAGAGGACCGGGAACAACTGAGGCTGCGCAGACCGGCAAGGTGAAAAGTTCATCAGCGAGGAAGAGGAGATACTTCATCTATGCGACCCCTGCCCAGGACTTGAGGAGCTCAATGCGCAGGCGCAAGGGGAGGAGACCTGATTACCATGAGAAGCGAGGGGAGGCGGAGATAGACTATGAATATGTATAGGTGTCTTATGAATATACAATACTTTGTAACATATAAACAAGACAATAGCTACCGGAGGTTGCGCATGCTTGTGGTGGAGCGATCCCCCATGCGCCCAGCGCTGAATAAACATACCTGCTTTACAACCCCAAAGTTGTAGAGTTATTTTTCCGCAAGTCATCTGGATTATGCCAATTATCGTGGGCCCAAACCTCTACTAAAGGAGGAGGACAAGCCTTATACTCCTTCAGTTTCTCAAAAATAGGGGAGCAGTCAAGCACCGACATTTCCTGGCCAGTCATGGCTTGTCACTGCTCGAACCTCTCCTGGCTTATAGCTGAGAGGTCACTTCCCGATTCTCCCTGTCCTTATCGGATAGAGAATCGGTATCCCTCTGACCCTGTCCCAGCATATAGCTGAGGGGCCAATTCCCAGTTCTCCCTGTCCAAGTTTGTCGGATGGAGAACCAATATCTCATAAGATATATTAGGATAGGAGTGAAATGGGATACAAGGCTGTTGAAAACTGAATTTCATGGCAGCTTGGTAGGAAATATACATTCAGCTGTATACCTAAAGTAGGATAATATAATTTTCATGATCATGTCACCTGGAAAAGAAAACACTTGGGAATTTACTATGAGACTTAGTATTCAGTAAGTTAGAGGTTTTTAACAGAAATTAATCAGAACATTTGGACATATCTGAAAACCACTTCAGTGATCATTCTATCCTATTTTTTTTTTATGTTATGCTCACAGATGGTAATTACTTCTGTTCAGTAATTCTTAGATCCAGTGGCATTCACTAAAATTATAGCATCATTAAAGAGAAGAAATATAAAAAAATCCTTTCTCAAGATCCACACAAGGCAGTAACTGAGTCCCATTAGGTAGAGAACAGGTAATGGAAGCTCCCATCCCAATGCATTATGACTGTGCTTATGAATAATTCTTACCTGGGTGGTAGTGGGTCCATTCCCATGAAAACTTTAATCATAGGTAAGTTCTTATTTTGTGCTAAGCACAAACAGTGCACATCCCAGCACACAACAAACCTCAAACTGAAGAATATACTGGAGCTCTACCCTGCACCCGCCTGTGAGATCTCTACCAGCTAAAAATCATTAACACTGTCAACACACATGCTTCCACCAAACTTCTCTCACTGTCTCTACCTATACCATATCTTTTAATCCACACTGGAACCATTCACTTGTACTGCTTTTCAGCTCGCAGTTATGGCATTCAAGTGTATCACAAATTTCCCTGAGTGTGGATGTGATCGTCTCTTATGCAGTCTGTGGTATACTGGGATACCCTACAAGCTTGTCTCTCTGTTGCAATAGAGGAAGGGAAAGGAGATATGGAAGCACTGGCTGCCAGGATTAAAAGATGCTGAGATAGTTGTTGACTGATTTCCTGATATTCAGAGCTGAATATCTTGCTATTATCTTGTGGAACTGCCTGGAAGAATACTTAACAGAAATACAAGAGAGCTTCTGTCCTGTTTTTGGCCAGGATAGAGTTAACTTTCCTTAGGCTGAGAGGGAGCACAGCTAGAGGGCCGACCCGGATCGATCATTGGAGTATTTCATATCATGTCACATCATGCACAGTATATAAGGGGACATGTGCTCTCTCATTTTCGGTTTCGGTTTCAGTTTCCTGGTCGGCGGCGGGATTTCTGGTGCGGTTGGGATTGCTATTGGAGGTGGGCTGCATACTGGTCGCCAGTTTGTGAGCAACTGCTGTATTTTCCCCCTTTGGACTTTTGTCCAAATTTTTACTTTTGTTTTGTTACTATTACTAAATATTGTGGCATCGCTGGAGAACAACAGACATGTTGTGAGCGATCCAGACCAAGGGGCCTCACTGTAACAGAAAGCTGCAGCTGTGTTCAAGGACATAAACAAGGCCGAGAAACAGCACCGCCGCCTCCCCCTCTTCCTTTTAACCCCTTCCTCCGCGACATGGTGGGGGGGGGGGGGGGGGGGGGGGGGTCAGAGGGAAACGGTGGCTCTCGGGCCGCTGCCATCGTCGGCTCAAATGGGAGGGGGGGTACTGGGAGGCGCGGGTGGTAATGGTAATCCAGCACACCGATGGCGGGGAGTGATTCGGGATGCTAGAACAGAGGGGCAGTTTAACGAATTTAGACCAATGACGTTTCCGGTAACAGTAACCCCACAAGGCAATGAGTGGGAGGCCTGAGATTGGAAAATGATGGGGATGTGCTGGGTTACGGAATTAGTATATGGTGAAAATGAGTCAAAATCCCCATGTACTGGTTCAGTAATTCAACTTCCCAGCAGCCACACCCCATCAGCAAAGGAGATCCTCTATATGGGGTGCAAGCTCAAATGCTGATGGGCGCAGGCCCTTTTGCTAGCCCCGACTGGCAAGTTGGATTTCAACCAGAAGTGTTACAGTTAACCCAAGAATTGGCCTTAAAAACGGTTTTAGCCGTACACGATGAAAAAGCAGCACCAGCATTTACAGGAGTAAGACAGGGGCCCACGGAGCCCTATCCAAAATTTATTGCTAGACTACATGCTGCTATTGATAATCCTGACTTTCATGATGAGGCTTGGGGGGCTTGGGACTTCCTTAGTTTTCTCATTAGCATTACTTATGATGGTGCTGATGGGAGGGCTGAGAAAGTCTTCAGTCTTTTACAGGCCTGCGGCCGAGTTTGGCACCGCGCTCTCGGCG
>MU210471.1:235983-265788 GCA_017315185.1 Bubo scandiacus
CCCCCCCCCCGCCAAAAGCAGCAGTTTTTACAGAAGCTGCTGACACTGGGGTGCAGCGCCCCTTGTCTGCCAACACCACATAATCAATAAGCAATGGCTTTATATATTCTTAACAGTGTTTTGATGTTTGCAGCGTTTATCATTTTATGTTGTGTGAGTAATAAGGGTAAGAGGCCTCTTTGTGTGATTGTTTTGTGTGTGCGACATGCGGCAGCTGCGGACTGCGGACTTCTTTGACAGAGTGCCATAGTACCCGCTGGGTCATCGGCGCTGCCTGTTTGTTTGGGCTGTTTTAAGTGTCATAGGTGAAATATCTCCTCTAGCAGAATGCAGTAATTCTGTATTAACTGTTGTCTTGAATTTAGGTGCATGCTCTGTGGGGAGAGTGCACCCTTGTACCATCTATCTGAGAAGGGTATTGTCATAAAAATCATCTACAACCTTACAGGGGTTGTTCATTTTACCAGAGGTCAAACTTACTCAGCTTGTTTATTTTACTACAGCTGGGGTGACTGAGGATTTGGATCAGCAGGTACTCCTCAAATATTTTGAGCTCAGACAGGGAGACAAAGTTGACCTCTGATAAAATGTGCCCTCACTAAAGCAGAAGAATCTGTTGAACTGACAGGCATTTTAGATACTGGTGTGGATGTGACTGTAATGTCTGCGAGCACATTGGCTGTTAGCTCGGGTAACTCGAGTGCTTTTCGGGGTTGGTGGTCATGCTCTAATGTTTCAAAAGCAAATAACTCATTCATGTAGGGGGCCCAGAAAACTGGGTAGCAAATATTCATCCATTTATATTGGAAACCCCTATTACATCATGGGGTTGTGACTGTATGGCTCGATGGGGAACTCAAATCAGATCAAATTTGTCTTAATTGCCACTGCAGCACAACCCACCCCTAAACCCACCCTGAAACTAACCTGGAAAACAGAATCACCTGTGTGGGTGGGTCAGTGGCCCTTGCCAATGGAAAAGTTGTGCCACCTTAATGATTTAATTCAGAAACAATTAAGTGCAGGACATCTCATACCTACCACCAGTCCTTGGAACTCCCTGGTGTTTGTTATTTTAAAGCAAAGTGGTAAATGGTGACTTTTACATGATCTCCAACTCATTAATGATGCCATGGAGGATATGGGTACGTTACAGCCAGGAATGCCCTCCCCAACAAGGACTCCCCTAAACTGGCATCTTGTAATAATTAATCTAAAGGATTGGTATTTACCATTCCCTTGCATCTGGATGATGCACCTAAATTTGCCTTTTCTGTTCCCAGTATTAATGTTAGTGAACCTGCAAGATGGTACCACTGGCTTGTTTTACCATAAGGCATAAAGGCTTTGAGCCCTGTTAGAATGCAGGTCCCCCAGGCTGTTAGATATCATTATATGGATGACATCCTTATAGCAGCAGAAACACAGGAGATCATGGAAAAGGCTCTTGCTTTAACCAAAGACTCAGTATCTCAAATGGGGTGACAAATAGCACCTGAAAAGGTACAGTGATCATCACCATGGCAATACCTGGAGTGGAGAATTTGTGAACAGACCATTGTCCCTCAACACCTTAAACTTAAAACTGATGTTAAGACTTTTAATGATTTACAGAAACTGTTGGGAACCATAAATTGGATACAGCTGTTGTTGGGCCTAACTAATGATGATCTGCATAGCTTGTTTGATATTTTGCGAGGAGATCCTTCACTGACATCACCCAGAGTACTTACAGAGAAAGCAAAACAAGATCTCCACCGTGTAGCTAACGCCATGTCAGAAACATAGCAAGCTCGGCTTTCACATGTATTTTTTCCACCAAAATGCCAGGGCAATACAAAACCAGTTTTCTTTATCAAGGCCTCAGGCTAAAGACATCATTGCCACTTGCCCTGAATACCAGAAGGACTCCCTCTCTTCAACAGCTAGTGCTGTCAACCCTCGGGGACTCACCTCCTCAGAATTATGGCAATCTGACGTCACTCGCTTTGCGGCATTTGGATCATTAAAATAAGTGCCGTCAATATTGCATCACTTCTCGCCACAGATACCAGATCAACAAGAAGTCCAGGGCAAGGCTCAAGAGTTAGCAAAAAACCTGGAAAGTGCTAACTGGGAAGGACCATATCCTTTAATAACCCAGGGAAGAGGTTATACTTGTGTTTCCACAGGTCACAGTCCCTGGAGGTTACCAGCAAGCTGTGTGCAACCACACCTGAGGCATGAGAGGCAGCTTTTGGTGGACACTCAGGAGCCAGCTGTGGGTACTGTGGATGCCCCTGTGCCAACAGTTCACGGTCTCTTCAACTGATCGTTTAAGCAGAATGTATGGGTAATGCTTGCTACTGCAATAGGACAGAATACACTATCTCTGTCCTTAATCACACTACAGTTGCTAACTCTTTTAAGAGAAAATGCTAACAGTAATTGCAACTCCTTGATGAAATTTATAGTCACTAGTGAAAGCTGTAGCTTAGACAAAATGTAGTTATTAATAAGGATGAAATGCTATAAGAATGTGTGTATTCAACTTTCTTTCTTTAGCAGTATTAAGAATTAGGAACTCAAGTGTTTAACCTTATTAGAAACTCCCTTGGTTTTTCCCCTTGAGTGGTGGCCAGACTCTGGGTGGAACCCAACAGGAGGATGAAATCAGATGTTTCCGCTCAAAGAAAATTGCCAGTTATTTTGGCCTGTTGATTTAGATATATGAGGCTGGACCTGCTTGCAGCGATGTTGGATGCCTCACCTACGGATGGACGCATCGCGTAGGATTTCCAGTTTGCGAGGAAGGGCACTCTAAATTCTCGCTGCATCCATGGATCCTCAGCAATTGCGGATCTGAATGTTAGTACCCCATTAAGTAAGTGTGCTATTCTGTATATTCCTTACTGGTTTTTTTTGTAGTATTTAGTCATATCCCTTAGTTATGGGTACTGAAATTAGCCTACTCTTTTTTACCTAATAACTGTAACTGCTGTCTTGTTTCTAGCATTCTGTGAAAATATTTTAAGTATGCTGTGTTTTTTGAAGTTTGTCTAACCCTTAATTGATGAAGTCTTGAAATAAGTCTTGCAGGTGCAGCTGCAAAACAAAGAAAGGGGAGTTGTGGGAGGCATTGGCCTGTCAGCCTTACACAGCCTCTGAGCAATAGCTAGGGTTTGATGAAGAACAGGCCTTGGAAGATAGATAAGAGAATGCTGAGTTGTGCCAAGGTAGCGGGCAAAAACAGCGGACAGCTGCAACACTGAACTGTGAAAAAGTACTAAGCTGTGAGAAGTTACATTTACTCCTTTTTGTCAACTCTGGGGTATACGTCACATCACAGGTATACCACATTCCCCCACAGGGCAAGCCATAGTGGAGAGAGCGCATCAAAACCTTAAAAGCGCTTTTGCAAAAACAAAAAGAGGGAGAGAGCTTGGCTGCTGCAGAACCACTTGCAAAAGCGGTGTATGTGTTAAATTACTTACGGCTCACAGGTGATAGGGAGGAACCACCAGTAGTAATATATAAGTATGGGTCTGAAATCCGGTATAAGCCGGTGTGGAGATAGTGCTTTTGCTCAGTACAAAGATGTTGCTATAGGAGAGTGGAAAGGACCTGTGGAACTAACAATGACGGGTCGAGGCTATGCCTGCGTTATTACCGATACCGGCACTAGATGGGCTCCAAGTCAATGGGTGCGACCCTGGAAAAAGGAAGTTAAGACAGATCAAACAGAAACCGAATGAGATATTAACTTGGAGCAGGGGTTATATTTGTGTTTTCACAGATGCCGTCTCTGCTGGGTTCCTGCTCGGTGTGTTCGGCCTGTATTGGAACCTGCCTCAGGGTGAAGGATGGGTGGTCTCACAACCAAATACCACCGCAAGCCCTGAAAATCCGTTCTCTACATGCTTGGTAGAAATACCTGTGGATACATGGCCGAACCCACTGCAGTTTTGGCTTAGCAAACAAACTAATGCTACTTCTTTGGCTTTAAGTGGCCTTTTAACTGATGCTGATAGTGTTAGACATGCTACGTTACAAAATAGAGCTGCGATTGACTTTTGCTTCTAGTGCGAGGACATGGTTGTGCTGAATTGGGAGGAATGTGTTGTATGAATCTATCTGATCATTCAGAATCTATTTTTAAAAGCATTCAGCAATTGCAGGATGGAGTCAAACGCTTAACAGAAGATGAGGGCTTGGAGTGGCTGACAAGAATGTTTAAAGGTTGGGGATTATCTGGTTGGTTGATAACATTAGTCAAAACTGTCGGAGTAGTCCTTTTGATTGTGGTGACTGTGCTCTTAACGTTGCCTTGCCTTATAGGCCTTCTGCAAAGGGCCCTGCAGAGGACTGTCGGTGCAATGTTTTTAGCACAGGACCACAGCAGGGTCTGGATCGCTCAAAAACAAAAAGGGGGATTTGTGGCATCGCTGGAGAAAAACGGACATGTTGTGAGCGATCCAGACCAAGGGGCCTCACTGTAACAACAGGCTGCAGCTGTGATCAAGGACATAAACAAGGCCGAGATGGCCTGAGAAACAACATTCCTGCCCAAGACATAAAGATGTTGGAATGTCAAAAACAGGGGGTCTACCTGGGGGGAGAGCAGCGCGTGGACACCACCCTGGGACCAATCATAGAGGGCAGAAGGGCGCGTGAACGAGTAGCTTTAGCCTATTAGCAATAAGATAGCGGCGCGTGAAGCTTGAGATAGAGTATAAATTGCTGTGTAGCCTTTAATAAAGTGGCATCGACTTGATCAAATTGGTCGTCTAAGTTGTGTCTGAGACTTCTGTGTCGGCAAAATATTTTTTTTGTCCCTCCCCTATTTCACCGGGGGGGGGGAAGTAAACGACTGGCCATGTGGTGATTAGCTACCTGCTGAGTTCAAACCACAAGAGTTTTTGGCGCCCAACGTGGGGCGCTGAGGTTTGAGATAACAACAGAAAGGGTACTAATAATGTTGATTGATTAGCTCCTTAAGATTTTATCACCTCATTTACAATATGTATTTCCCATGCTGTTGCTCACCGTCCCTCTCACTGCAACATGTTGGGGACTGGCCCACGTCTACTGAGTGCTATTAAACACTGTTCAGCATCCTCAAAAGGAAGAGAAGGGCTGTGGATCTGGTAATAAAGTAACAGAAACTGCAGCCTCTACAACCTAGAGGACAGACGCTGCAGCTGAACCAGAGGACCAACCCATGACGGTGTCAGTTGCTCCCATACATAAGAAGAAATACACAAGAAAACCCCCTCGTGGTATACAGGGTGATGATGAACCAGGCCCATCACGAGAACAGGAGGAGGAGGCAGAGCCAGTGATAGTCACCCGATCCTTATCCCCGAGTGAGTTGTGAGACATGCAAAAAGATTTCAGCTGCCATCCAGGTGAGCAACTCGTTACCTGGCTGTTCCAATGCTGGGATAGCGGGGCCAGTAGCGTGGAATTAGAGGGCAGGGAGGCCAGGCAGCTGGGATCCCTGTCTAGGGAAGGGGGCATTGACAAAGCCATTGGAAGGAAGACACAAAATCTCAGTCTCTGGAGGCGACTTCTGTCAAGTGTGAGGGAGAGGTATCCCTTCAAGGAAGATGTTATATGTCATCCAAGTAAGTGGACCACTATGGAGAAAGGTATCCAATACTTGAGGGAGCTAGCTGTATGGGAGATGGTTTACTACGACCCAGATAATGCACAGCTACCCACAGATCCAGATGAAGTCCGATGCATCCGGCCCACGTGGTGGAAGTTTGTACAGAGCACACCCTCATCATATGCCAATGCATTAGCAGTAATGGACGGGAGAGACAAAGAGGGACCAACAGTGGATGAACTGGCTCACGGACTATGACAATATGAAGAAAGTCTCTCTTCCTCCCTCATCGTGGCTGTGGAGAAATTATCTCAAGAATTCCAGCAATTCAAGGAGGACATGTCCTACTCCCCACCCGCATGGACTAGGATCTTGGCTATTAGGTGCAGTCGTTTCTCTACTCGAGGGAACCGGTACACACCACGGGGGAAGCTGTGGCATTGCCTGCGTGACTATGGAGAAGACATGAAGAAATGGGTTGGAAAACCTACCTACCTCCTAGAAGATCGGGTATGTGAGCTGGAAGGAAGAACAAGTACAAAATGGGGTTCTTTTAAGGAGAAATGCTGCTCTCGTTTCCAGTAATCAAGTGCCCAAAGAGAGCAGAAAGGTCGACTTTGCTCACGATCCTATGAGAAGAACTTCTGATTTGTATTCACAAGGGGTGAGTGACCAAGATGAGACTGAAACCCATGCACACCACACTAACCCATTTGTCGTTAGTGGGTATTATGACCAACATTAGAGGGGCCCTGTCTCCAGCCAGGCAGAGGACAGGGACAATCGAGTTTCTTGGCCCATGTGGATTCGATGGCCTGGCACATCTGACCCCCAGCAGTATAAGGCTTTAGTGGACACTGGTGCTCAATGCACCCTAATGCCATCAAATTTTAAGGGGGCAGAACCCATTTGTATTTCAGGAATGACAGGGGGGTCTCAACGGTTGACTGTATTGGAGGCCGAGGTGAGCCTAAGGGGAAAAGAGTGGGAAAAACACCCCATTGTGACTGGCCCAGACGCTCCATGTATTCTTGGTATAGATTATCTCAGAAGAGGGTATTTTAAGGACCCAAAAGGGTATCAGTGGGCTTTTGGTATAGCTGCCTTGGAAACAGAAGGAATTAAACAGCTGTCTGTGTTCCCTGGTCTCTCAGAGGTTCCTTTTGTCATGGGATTGCTGAGGGTCGATGAACAACGGGTGCCAACTGCCACTACAACAGTGCACTGACTGCAATATCGCACCAATCGAGACTCTGTAATCCCTATCTATAAATGGATTCATCAACTAGAGATCCAAGGAGTCATCAGCAAGACGCGCTCCCCCTTTTAACAGCCCCATATGGCCAGTGCGAAAGTCTAATGGAGAGTGGAGATTGACAGTGGACTACTGTGGCCTGAATGAAGTCACACCACCGCTGAGTGCTGCCGTGCTAGACATGTTAGAGCTCCAGTATGAACTAGAGTCGAAGGCAGCCAAGTGGTACACCACGACTGATATTGCTAAAGCATTTTTCTCCATCCCTCTGGCAGCAGAATGCAGGCCACAGTTTGTTTTCATCTGGAGGGGTGTCCAATACACCTGGAATCGACTGCCCCAGGGGTGGAAACACAGCCCCACTGTGGGAGAGAGGCAAGTCGACATCGGCCTGTTAACTCTGCGTAGCCCCTGACAAGCAGCAAGGCTTTGATGAGAAACAGGCCTTGGGAGAAAGATAAGAAACTGCCGATTTGTGCCAGTATGGCAGGGAAAAACAACAGAGAGCTGCAACACTGAACTGTGGAAAAGTACTCAACTGTGAGAAGTTACTGCTGCGTGAACAGCGTGTGAACAAGAAGTTGATTGGTCTGCACAGCACATATTAGAGTAGTCTTATGCTGGTAGGAGAAAAGATATAGAGTTGTCTGGCTGCATTAAGAGTGGAGGAACTCTCTGACTCGTTATTCTGGCCGCTACACCCCACCATTTGCTATGGACTGATCAAGACTGAACTGGAACAGGGTGAAGCCCCGGAACACTTACAGTACATTGATGACATCATTATATGAGATAATAAAGCAGAAGAAGTTTTTGAGAAAGGGGAGAAATAATCCAAATCCTTCTCAGAGCCGCCTTTTGCCATAAAGCGCAGTAAGGTCAAGGGACCTGCACAAGAGTTTCAGTTTTTAGGAGTAAAATGGCAAGATCGGCGTTGTCAGATTTCAATGGAGGTGATTAATAAAATAACAGCTATGTCCCCACCGACTAACGAAAAGGAAACGCAAGCTTTCTTAGGTGTTGTGGGTTTCTGGAGACTGCACATTCCAAATTACAGTCAGATTGTCAGCCCTCTCTATCAAGTGACCGGGAAAAAGAATGATTTTATATTGGGTCTGGAGCAACTACAAGCTTTTGAACAAATTTGACAGGAAATAGTTCATGCAGTAGCCCTTGGGCCAGTTCAGACAGGACAAGATGTTAAGAATGTGCTCTACACTGCAGCCAGGAAGAATTGCCCTACCTGGAGTCTCTGGCAGAGAGTACCAGGGGAGACGTGTGGTCGACCCCTGGGGTTTTGGAGTCAGGGATACAGAGGATCTGAGGACCGCTATACTCCAACTGAAAAGGAGATACTGGCAGCATATGAACGAGTTCGAGCTGCTTCAGAGATGATTGGGACTGAAGCACAGCTCCTCCTGGCTCCCCGACTGCCAGTGCTGGGCTGGATGTTCAAAGGGAATGTCCCCTCTACACACCATGCAACTGATGCCATGTGGAGTAAATGGGTCGCATTAATCACACAACGGGCTCGAATAGGGAGCCCCAGCTGCCCAGGAATACTGGAAGTGATTACAAATTGGCCAGAAGGCAAAGATTTTGGAATGACGCCAGAGGAAGAGGTGACGCATGCGAAAGAGGCCCCACCGTATAATAAACTACTGGATAATGAGAAGCGATATGCCCTGTTTACCGATGGGTCCTGTCGCATTCTGGGGAAACATCGAAGGTGGAAAACAGCTGTGTGGAGACCTATGGGAGACCTCAACTGGTCCGAGGGATCAGAATGCAAGTTTGATATTGACCTTGAGCAGATAACTGTGTACCCTTAAGAGGCTGGAAATTCCCAAGAAGAGCTGATTAAACAATATTGAGGAACTGCCAGACCGCAACTGCCAGACCGCAAGTAGAGGAAGCTTATCAAGGTTACAACAGAGAAAAGGTCATCCAATCATGAACTGTTAGTCTCTAATTAAACCAATCATATATGGACACATATTCTTAAGAAAGTTATAAAAAGACTTGTTAAAACAATAAAGTAGCTTTTTGCTCGCAATTTGGTGTTTGTCGTGTCTGTCTCAACAGCGACAGAGTCCCACATGACAGGTCGTTGAAGCTGCTGAAGGAGAAGGTGAAGCGAGTCAGTTCGCAGAGGTGAAAGCCATCCAGCTGGCCTTGAATATCGTTGAGCGAGAAAAGTGGCCAGTGCTCTACCTCTATACTGACTCATGGACGGTGGCAAATGCGCTGTGGGGGTGGTTACAGCAGTGGAAACGGAGCAACTGCCAGCTCAGAGGCAAACCCATCTGGGCTGCTGAATTATGGCAAGATATTGCTGCTTGGGTAGAGAATCTGGTTGTGAAAGTACACCATGTAGACGCTCATGTACCCAAGAGCCAGGCCACTGAAGAACATCAGAACAACCAACAGGCAGATCAAGCTGCTAAGATTAAGGTGGCTCAAGCAGATCTGGACTGGCAACATAAGGGTGAACAATTTAAGGCTCACTTGGCTCATGAGTCCTCAGGTCATCAGGGAGGAGATGCAACATATAGATGGGCTCGTGACTGAGGGGTGGACTTAACCATGGATGCTATTGCACAGGTAATCCATGAATGTGAGACATGCTACAATCAAGCAAGCCAAACAGTTAAAGCCCATTTGGTATGGAGGACGATGGTTAAAATAGAAATATGGGGAGGTCTGGCAGATTGATTATATCACGCTCCCACAAACTCGGCATGGCAAACACTATGTGCTTACAATGGTGGAAGCAGCCACCGGTTAGTTGGAAACTTATGCTGTGCCCCATGCCAGTGCCCGGAACACCATTTTAGGCCTTGAGAAGGAAGCCTTATGGCGGCATGGCACAGCAGAAAGGATTGAGTCAGATAATGGGACACATTTCCGAAACAACCTCATAGACGCTTGGGCCAAAGAACATGGCATTGAGTGGATATATCACATTCCCTACCATGCACCAGCCTCTGGGAAAATTGAGCAATACAACGGGTTGCTAAAAACTACACCGAGAGCAATGGGTGGTGGAACTTTCAAACACTGGGACGTGCATTTAGCAAAAGCCACCTGGTTAGTCAATACCAGAGGATCTGCCAAGCAAGCTGACCCTGCTCAATCAAACCTCCTACATACTGTAGATGGGGATAAAGCTCCCGTAGTGCGCATTAAAAATATACTGGGGAAGACCGTCTGGGTTACTCCTGCATTGGGTAAAGGTAAACCCATGCGTGGGATTACTTTTGCCCAAGGGCCTGGGTGCACTTTTTGGGTAATGCAGAAGGACAGAGAAGTCCAATGCGTGCCTCAGGGAGATTTGATTTTAGGTGAAAATAGCCAATGAATCGAACTGTCAAATAACCCTGTTATTGCAATTGGTGCCCCACAACATCCTCCTACCACATCCAAAGCCTCCTGCTCCACCGACTGAGCCAACTCCGCCTCATTCCTCCAGCCTTAAAGACTGTCATGACAGATGGAAACCGAAGTTATGGGCTAAATGAACCCAGTAGACATTTTGGAAGGATGGCCCATAGACTGAGGGATGATATCTGTGAGACCCGGGAAAGGGGTGGTGATTCCTTAGGATGTATTTGGAACCTGAGCATGACGTTAATGGTATGGAATAAGGGGTGGAGACTGTCCTGGTTTCGGCCAGGATAGAGTTAACTTTCCTTGGGCTGAGAGGGAGTACAGCTAGAGGGCTGGGCCCGGTCAATCATTGGAGTATTCCATATCATGTGACATCACACTTGGTATATAAGGAGACTCGTGCTCTCTCATTTTCGGTTTCGGTTTCCTGGTTGGCGGTGGGATTTCTGGTGCAGTCAGGGTCGGTGCTGGGGGCAGGCTGCGTACCGGTCGCTGGTTGGTGAGCTACTGCTGTATTTTACCCATTTGGACTTACTATTGTTACTGTTGTTTTGTTACTACTACTAATTTTTTTTTTTATTCAACCTACAAACTTCTCTTTGTTTGTCCCTCCCCTATTTCACCATGGACGGGGCAGGGGGCAAGGAAATGACTGGCCACGTGGTGATTGGCTACCGGCTGAGTTCAAACCATGACAGCTTCCCAAGTTGTCTAGACTAATACTGAATTTAAATTATGGGATTGCAGTATTAGATGGTCAGGAGGTATAGGCTTGAAGATGATTTCATGTTTGAACCTAATTATTGTTGTGCACACAGTCTGAGCAGCAGTTTAGAGCACAGCAAAGGTGCTAATTTAACAGGGTTTCTTTGGCCACAAACTGAGGTTTATCAATTGGTTAGAGGTTTTGTTTCTACCTCAATTTCATAAGCACTTAAATGTCTGCAGTTTTTCCAAGCAGTTTTGCAGAAGTTTGTCCCAGAGCCATTTGAAATCCTGGAGATTTTAGTTTTCCTTTTGTGGTGACCGTAGGCTGAATTTGTCTATGCCTATACTAAACTGAATTTGCCTTTCATTTTACCAGGGAGGTCAGGAGCACTCTGCTTTCCCTGGTCTCATCCCCAAATTAAGGTGGACCATAGCTGAGAGGTGTCCCTGGACTTGGGAAATGAGAATAACTGCTGGCTCCCATTGTACAGACATATCCACAGCCCTTACCAGCTGTGACCTACAGAAATGAAGAGGTATGGCCTTGAGCCTGGCTGCTATTCACTGAAGAAGTAACTATCATCTTTGTGTGTTTTTGTGACTGAAATTGAAGGCAACAAAAGTCCCATTCATTTCTGGTCCCTCTCAGCTCCTGAATGTTTATTCTCAAGTCAACACTTCAACAGTTAGCATTTATTTCTTTGTATTTCTATGCATCAAGGACTTGTCAGCGCCTTTAGGGCTATCAGGAGGCAGTCAGGGCAGTGTCCATAGCAAGGACTAACCTAATGTAAATGCAGTCTAGGATCCAGCAACATTTAACGCACCATGCTGCAACATGGCAGGTATGTTTGATCCCACAGCACGGCCAAATACAAGAGGCTGTAGCACCACGTTATCCAGCAAAGCCATCAGGAAGAAAATAATACCACATTTAATTTACCATGCTGAGGTGAAATACGACTTTATTTTACAAAAAGCTTTACTGGGGCTTTATCTGAAACCACCAAATAAAAGAAAACACTGGTATTGGGTTAAGGATTAGAATCATATGATTTCTAATGAAAAATACATACTGAGCTAACAAGCATATGCAAATTAGGGTTTTTTTCCCTCCTTCTTAACACAAGCTATAATATTCCATTTCACTAAGTGATCCTATTAGAATATTAATTTTTTCCTTTAGCAGAATTAGATTAGGTCTTAATATTCAACCATGTGCATCAGTTCTATTAAACAAGATATGTTCCCCAGCCCTGCTACCATCCTGGTATTATTTCACCTTTTTCTTACATTCAGCAGGGATTTGAGCAGGACACAGCTCTGAATATTAGGAGCTGTACTGGGTAACTGTTAGTAATGAAGAGAAACAACTGAGAGGTAAATCCCTGCAGTCAAATAGGCTTAAACAAAAATAACATTTTTATTTTTTATGGAGCATATTACATGAAATGCAAAGCATATGGATTTAATGAATATTACTTTCTAAAACCATAAACAAGATTGGGTTTATACTTTATTTTTTTTACAGTACAGCGGAAACATATTAAATTTGCTCTGAGATGCACTTCTCATAACTATCATCTGTGTTGTAAACATCCATAATCAGAAATTCAATGTTACAGACAACTAAGCCTACTGAGGTGTTAAGCTGAAAGGTAGGTGGAAAGCAGGGTGAGCTTTTTCTGTAGAAAACATATATTTTTTTCCCAGTTGAAAAGCCTTAAATGAGACTCAGTTAGTGGATGACTGGTAAATGATGCCTAATGTTCAATTAGGAAATTGTCTTATTATAGCTGTCACCCAAAAAGCGGATTTGTGCCCGGTGTGCAATAAACCAATCTTAACACGCTCAGGAGAGTTATAGTATTTAGTCAGGCCTGGGTACTCGGTGGACTTTTCTGCAAATCAAGCACACCAACAGCAGGTTTTCATGCTCCTTTTATACACAAAAATCAGAAGTTAGTACTTTTCCATAACACGCCTATTAGATACTGATTGGTTAGTGATTAACATACAATTATAATACAGCTTACCTAATGCTTCTACTACTACTCATGCTCAGGGGAAGTGTCTTAACCTGGGCAGGGGTATTTTTGACCTGTGGGTGTGTTTTTTAGTATTATAATGAAGGTAGTTCACTTTCAGGACACTCAAAAGTTAGTTTCATTGCCAAGTGAAGTAATCAAATAGTCACTTTGCCAGGTTATCAAATAACTCATTCTCAACACAATTCCATACATTTTCTTTATGGTCTGGGACATTCTAGTTATTTTCTAAGGTATGGAGAACAAAGCCTGTTCTTTATAAATTTCAGTGTCTCACCTGACCAATCTTGTGGTTATCCCCAGTTATGCAGTAACTATAGCTACTAGCATAATCATTAACCATGGCTATTAGTAAATATGAAGTATACTATATCAGAGCCATGATGACTCTGCAGCCCAGGAGTGGATAATCTGTTTTGCAGATATCTCAGATACCACATTTTTATTCTTTATATTACTGGATAATATTTAGGCATAAATTCATATAAAAGGCCTAGCAAGAATCCTTTGCTTACACAGCCCTCAGTAAAATACCTATTAATGTATTAGAAGCATACTGGGGCAATGCATAAAACATTTGAAGGGAGGCTTTAGAGCTGGGCTGAACCAAACTAATAACACCGCATATTATTTCTAGCAACTGCTAGCCTAATAAAACAAATGCAAATTCCCGGCTGTCTAGTATCAAGGTGAAACAAAGAGGTTCACTCAACAGTCAGTGTAAAAGGAGCAAGCTTTAGAAAACTCTTTTCTCTTAGGATATTATTAATAGTAGGAATAATTAATAAATAGATATTGTTTTATAGGTTTGATTAATAGAGCACAGGTGCACTAGAAACAATACTGACAACACAATGCAGTATGAACAGGTGCTCCCAGAACAATACTGATAGTTCAATGCACATGCTGCTTATTGGTCCCCTGTACAGCCCTCATCATGCCTGGTTTAAAACCCAGTCAAGCCGAATCATTAAAAATTAACCTTAGGTATTAAGTTGTAGACATGACAAAAGATAAGAAATAAGTGATTAACTTGGGATAAGTAATTTAGAAAAACTAGGTAATAGGAAAGCTAGATATAGATTGAGTATATGTTAAATAGAATATTTTGAGTCTTTTACAGAAGTTTAAAAATGAATTGGGATGAAGATTGATTAGAAGATAAACAATCATGATGACCAAAGACTGCATCAGTGAGCAGCGATGTCAGAAGAGGAACCGGAGCAGAACGAGAAGAACCAGTCGAAACTGTGGAATATAATGGACTTTTGAAATTGATGATGAATTGGTATTGTATTGCATGTTATGAAGAATCATATAAATATAGGACACTTTTTGTCAGCTGTTGCCACTCACTGAGGTGATGACCCAACTCTGAGTTGTTAATAAAGCCAGCCTAGAGATACCCACAGTCTGGTAAAATCCTTTAACAGTCAGAATCCAATATAACTGTTAAGCAGGTATTCTTTATTAGCAGCACTGGGCAGCACTGGGGATCGCTCCACCATGAGTGCTCTGACTACTAACAAAACGCTCTAATATACACAAAAAGCATACATTTCATCAGATTCCCTGGAAAAGTTAGTCTTATGCTAATAGGTTCTCAGAATTCATTTACATAGTCCAAGCATGCATAGTAAAAAAAGAGTGAGGGTCTTCCCCTCTTCCTGGGGTCCACATAGTCTTCCTCACACTGTCCACTAGTCGAACTTTGGGCTTCCGGTGTCCATATATGATCATGGAGTTAGCTCATCTGTCCTTCGACTCCTTTTTGTTTCAAGGTGGTTAGTTTAAAATGGCTTCCAGTCGCTTATCTTGACACTGGCATCTTCTCAGGTGCTTGTCTTGCATTTTCAGGTCCCTGTTATCAGGCATGTACTCAGGGAGTTTACCAGACTGTCCAAGGCCTGTTTTATCTCCACTAGGCAAGGAGTTACAGGTTTCAAAACATTTTACAAGTGGGTAAGACTACAGAGGGTAGTTAGGAAAAGAATATAAATTAAATTATATACATTGCATAAAAATAATATTACTGGTTTCTATACATTAACAAGGTCAGGAGGTATTGTAATTTCAAATATACTTGCAGCAGCCTCCCTTCAATTCCCCCCTTTTCAATATACATGAGAATTCTTTTGCATTTTTCATAATATTGTCTCTTCCATTTCCAATCTTTGCTTGAAATATTCACCTCTATTTACTTTGTGTTTGAGTTTATTTCTCTTCCAGGTTGCATAGTCATCTACAGTTTGTCTACAACACTGCATTGTACACTGTATTAAGCATCATGTTAATAGCACTATTAATCCTATAGCTAGTAAAAACATGAACAATTGTTTGATCCATGCAAAATTGGGTAACCAAGATGTGAGTTTATTCCAAAGTTCTTCAAAGCCTCATGAGGTATCATCCTTTTGGACCTCATGGAGGATTTTTACCTGATCCCAGATATTCTTTATATCTGGTTTGGAATGGTTTCCCATATAAAATTTCAAAAGGATTCAATTTTTCTTTGGTTCTTGGTTTGGTTCAAATTCTTAATAAGGCAATTCAAAGGGCTTGATCCCATCTCAAGCTGGTTTCTTGACAGATTTTGCTTAACTGTGTTTTTATCAAAGGATTCATTTTTTTCTACCTGTCTGCTTGCTTGAGGACGATAGGCTGTATGCAATTTCCAATTGATTTCTAAAAGTTTACTGACTAATTGTACCACTTGTGACACAAAATGAGGCCCTCTGTCTGAAGAGATCATTTCAGTGACTCCGAATTTAATAGAATTTTAGTCACTTCTTGAGCTTTATTAGTTCAGCAGGGAAACGTTTCAGGCCATCCAGAATAGGTATCTATTAATACTAGCAGATATTTATACCCCCCTTTTCTAGGCAGTTACAAGAAGTCAATTTGCCAACTTTGATCTGGAACACATCCTTTGCTAATGTTTCTGAACTTTATTTGGTGCTCTACTTTTGGGTTATTTTTCAAACATGTCTCACATCTGTTAACCACATTTCTCACAGTTTGAAACAAGCTTCGGGCTATTATTTGCTTAGAGAGACAATTATACAGAGTTTCTGTTCCCCAATGAGTTTTGTCATGCTCAATTTTTACCAATGTCCACAATATTCTAAAGGGAACTATTACTCGATTGTCTTCTACTGTTGCCCAACTTGATGAATTAACCTTAGCTTTTAAGTCTTTGATTAGCTTTTTATTTTTTTCATCATATTTTACCATTTCAGGTAATGATAGAGATTTTTCAGGAATCAAACTTAATACCTCACCTTGTTCCGCTGCTTGCCTCGCCTCATAATCAGCCAATTTGTTACCTACCTCCTTGTCAGTGTTACCTTTCTGATGTCCCCTACAACACATGATGGCCACAGCTGTCGGAAGTTGGATTGCTTCCAAAAGTTGCAGTATCATATCTGCATGTTTAATACTTTTTCCTTATGTGGTTAGAAGTCCTCATTCTTTCCAGATTGCTCCATGAGCAATCACCACACCAAAGGCATACTTTGAATCTGTCCATATATTTACTCGCAGTCCTTCAGTGAGCTCCAGTGCTCTCATCAAGGCAATTATCTCCACCTTCTGTGCCGATGTACCTTTTGGGAGGGATTTTGTTTCTATTACCTGATCTGTCATTGTCACTGCATATCCAGCCATTTGGACTCCATTTTTCACAAAGCTACTTCCGCCCATATACCAGGTATGGTCAGCTTCTTCCTTCAGGTCAGGTCTACTTGTGTAGATGCTTTCAATTGTTTCTATGCAGTCATGTATAATGGGATCAGTTTCCTGTTTATCACTTAGAAAAGAGGCAGGGTTAACTATTGTAGACGTAATAATTTCCACATCATCCTGCTCCATTAAGACTGCCTGATATTTTAAAAATCTAGACAGTGATAACCAATGTCTGCCTTTTTGTTCCAAAACAGAAGTTACTGCATGGGAAGTGTGAACGATCATCTTCTGCACCAGGGTAAACTTTCAAGCCTCTTGAATGATTATGACAACAGCCACCACTGCCTGGAGGCATCCTGGCCATCCTTTGCTAACTTCATCCAATTGTTTGGAAAAATATGCTACTGCTCACTTGTAGAGTCCCAATCTTTGGCCTAAAATTCCCAGGGCCACTCCTTGTTTTTCATATGCAAACAACCAAAAAGTTTAGTCACATCTGGCAAGCCCAAAGCAGGGGCTCTCATCCGTTCTCATTTTAACTCTTTAAATGCTCCTCTGGTGACCTCCACGGGTGGCAGGGAGGGTGGCCCTGCTGTCTCACCACGGGATACAGGGGGGCTTTCTGCTCCAGCACACCTCCCCCCGCTTCCTCCTCCTTCTTTCCACTGACCTCAGCGTTCGCATAGCTGTCCTTCTCGTAACTCCTCCTCACAAAATCCCTTCCCCCTCTCAGGTTCCCTTCTTAAATATGTTATTGCAGAGGCGCAGCCACCATCGCTAATTGGCTCAGCCTTGTCCAGAGGTTGGCCCAACTTGGAGCCGGGGGAGCTTTTGAGAAGCTTCTTACAGGGGGGCACATTGTAGCCCCTTCCCCTGCTACCAAAAACCCTGCCACACAAACCCAGCACACATCCACAGCATTGCTCTGTAATTTTCATTTCTGAGGGAGTTCAGGCCCTGAAACATGGCAATTGATCAGCATGGTGATACAGGGCTGTGAACAGATCAGGAGTTGGTTTAACAGAGACTAAAGCATGAAATAGGAAGAGGAACCAAAAACTGCAGTGAGATATCTTAATGCCCAGCGTAAGAACTCCAAAGCATATTATAGTGCTGATCAGCCAAATAGTGGCTACGGGTCCCTTTGTTATTGCCATATCTTACTGTTATTGCCATATCTGCTTCATGTAAGCACCATGAGACATCTCAGAAGGAGAAAGCTCATGGCTACAGCATCAGCCAATGTGGAAAGTAGCAATGAAATGTTTTTTTCTCCAGGCACAGCACTGATGTCAACAGGGAATTACACATTCCTATCCACAGAAAGCTCATGTAATGATAACAACAAGAAAAGACATTTTGTTTGCAAAGGTATCAGTAAATAGACCTTGTGGTCTGAAGTAAAAGTTATGTAAATTGTCATTCTGCTTTTGATAAAGACCTAGAGGTCCCCAGACCCTTTCAAGTGGGAGACAATTAAGACAGTGTTACTGTTTTGTCTGTGTCACTGCATCCAGGCATAAACTGAGAAATGTATCTTCCCATTTGGGACACTAGCCCAGCATTTTAAGATAGTTGCTATACATTGAAGTTGAACTTGGGGTGTGTGTGCCCTTGTGTGTCTGCATGAGCACATGCACTCTCTGTCTTGGGGAGTGAAGCAAACATTTTGAAACAGCAATAGGATCTATATTGCCTCTCTTCTCCCTCCTAACAATAACTAGATGCTGTTTTGTAACTAGGATGGTCAAGGGACATTATTGTCGCTGTGACACAGCAGTTGTGTCTCCACCTCAGTCAGAGGAGTGGAGGAATATACTGATTCACAGTAGCCTGACAAGGAACATGAGTCCGTTCCCTCTGGCACTGGTAAAGTGCTAAGTCACTGTAATAGCATTACTACCAGTTTAAAGGAGTACAGGGTAATGAAAACAAGCCCAGGCTCTTTGTAAATTCATTCTTTTCTAAGCAGTTTTAAATGAAACTCCTGGCTACAATGGATTTCCAGAAAGATGCTGTTAATTTACAGGCAGCAGAGGTGCCACGTGTTAAAATTTTATTATGAATTTCATTATATTGAAATCTTGTACTCTTGAAATCAACAGTATATTTTCTGTTGACTTCTGTGAGATCAGTATTTTGCTCCTGGTACCCTTTTTAAAGACTGAGCTTGTGAGCACTTGAGGAATCCTGCTTTTTAAAATAATGATAGTTGCAATATTCAGATTGCAGAGAGACTTCTGTATATCTTTGGAGCAAAAAGATTAAAAAATCTTGTACATATTTTTAATCTCATAATTTAAAGTATTTATATCCAAGTCTCAAAGTTTTTCAATGTTTTGTCTGGTGATATTAAACAATATAACTGCAGAGTACTGAAATAGATCAGCTCCTGAAAACATATTAATGTACTAAGCAATCAGCTCAAAATTGTTTTAAATAAACATGTCTATTTGCTTAAATAAAGTCAGTTCATTTTCTTTCCTCTAAGTATGACTTACACCCTTCCCCAAGCACTTTTATCTTTTAGCATAATTAAAACCCACTAAACAGTACTTCAGTTCATCATCCTTAACACCACTAATGGATCCTTTTTGCTCTCAGTGATCTAATGATTACAGGTAATATTTCTCTAAAGAAAAGTCATTCATATCAGTAGCACATCCCAGAGCAAATTTAATTTGTAACTTATGTGCTGTAAATATAAACATTGCACTGAAGAGGTTTGTCTTGTTTATGCTTTTATGTAGACATATTCATTAAACCTGTATTTTCTACGGTTTATGGCATTCACTCCAAATTGAAATGTCACACAGTCAGTTTAGTCTATATGACTATAGACTTGCTTGATGATTATGCTTTTCATTATTACCCATTACCTTGATGTCTCTACTCCATCATGCTTGCAAAAAGCACATCACACTTACCAGTTACAACATTTTTTGTGCCTTTAAATGGAAGACGATATCTTGCTCCTACAGGAAAAACATTTTATGGTGCTTCTGGGAGGCAGCCAGGAACAACTGGGATGCATGCACTAGATTCTCAAACACGATGCAGCTTCTTTCTTTTGTTGTTCAGCTGCTGTTAAAGGTGCACCTGACTAGCAAGAGACAATTCTCTTTGTGCATAGGAAAAAGTACAGATGCATATGGGAGAGTGGCTCTGTGTAAGTTTGAGGCTGAGCTTTGGCTTTGAACTATAGCCCAGCAGTGGCATGCAGATGGAGCTGCAATGCCAAGTGCTTTGTCATGCCCTCTATGGCAGAGATAACTGTGCAGCTCTGTGGCCTTTTGTTTTGCTGATTAAGGATACCAATTAAACTCGGACACCAGAGTGAAAAGAGTAGGCGTATTTTACTAGTGATAACTAAATAATGTAACAGAGTAATACAGAAAACATGCAGTAAGAAAAGGCAGAATAGTGCACTTAAAGCAACAAACAGGAAAATACAGGGTAATGCATCAAATCATTACTACACGAGAGAGAGAGAATAGTGATTAAGAGAAATACATCACCACTTGCATATATAATCATCATCGTCCAGATCCGCAGATGTTGGGGAGCCCCAGTTACAGCGAGGATTTGGAGAGCCTGTCCCGGCAAGTGGGAAATCCTACGCGGTGCGTCCACCCATAGGTGAGGCATCCAAAGTCGCTGCAAACGGGCCCAGCCTTATATACCAGAGATCGACAAGCCAGAATAGCTGGCACCTTTGTTTTGAGCGGAAAATTTCTGGTTTCATTCTCCTGTTGGATTCCACCCAAAGCCTGGCCAGGGCTCGGGGGGGGAACCAAGGGAGTTTCTAACAAGGCCAAATACTTGGGTTCTCAGCCTTGAACAAGGCTGTGAAAGGAAAGTTGGATACATTCTCTCCCCTCTACTGATTATATTTTGTCTTTCACTAGCGAGTTTACATATTTTATTAATGACTACATGCTAAGTTAGCAGCTTCAGCTTGGGGCCTGTTGTTCAGGCTGCAGTATTTCAATGCTTTAGCACTTTTTACACCAGCATAAGTGGGTTGTTATAACTTAGTACAATACCTACTAGCACAATGGTTATCAGCTATAAAATATACAGGATTCATCTATAGGTCAACTCTGGCTTGGGCCTGTTGTCCAGGCCTTAGCACTTCACCTTCGTTATTTGGGAAGTGAGCTGAGAGCCTCACATGGGTCCCCTTAGGAAGTCTGGAGTTAGCTAGAAAGTTTTTATTGAGCTTTCTTTTTACTGCAGTGTTTCAAGAAAGAACCCACAACTTTTTCAGCACTAGCAGTGTGCCTTCTGCTGACAGCACTGCACTGACAATGTTTTGTTTTCACTCAGATAGATACACTGATTTCAAGGATGGCCAAGTGCCAATGGGAGATCTGCTCCTGGGTGAACAACTGTCATCTTTGACATGATGCCTTGAGAAAAAATCCGTACTGGAAAGATCAAGAAAAGAAAAGAGGAAGAATGAAGTCCAACAACCTGATGTGGGGATCCAAAATTCAGTGCATAGATATGAACAGGGAAAAACAGACACTGGGATACAAAGCTGGGGAGATCTTGTCCAAACAGCACTGAATACCCAGAGAAAATCAGATTTCTGCTTTGTCTTCTGATAATCTGAAATGATAATAATAATAAATCTTCTAGTTGATACTTGGAAATTCAACACATAAGATAGTGTTGAATGAAAGCACATATACCTCTTCCTGAACTGGTATAGATGATGGACACAAGAATTGGGAATAGGTAGTTTTGTCTCTTCCACTAAAACTCAGCTTTTTGTTTCTATCAACTCATTCTAGCAGTCTCATTTCACTTTAATTTGATTCTGCAGAATTTTAAGGTCTCTAACAAGTCTGCTGTCTGATTTTCATTTGTAGAGGCTGTGAGAGGCTACTTGTAAAAACAGGCCCTGAAAGAAACAGGCCTGCGAGAAACAAGGACGGAGAAAAACATCCTGAGAAAGAGATAAAAGTTAGCAGGGGCAGTGGAGGCCCTCCAAGCTAAGGAATGTCTCAAACACTCGCAAGTAACGAAACTATAGTCACGGGATGGACACTGTGGAGGTCGAAGCTGATAAGGCTGCCTGAATAACACAGGATGCAGCTGGAGGGGGGAGCCCTGTGGAGACAGGACAGCTCTGCTCTGGTGCACCTGGACAAATTTCAAGGGCCATCTGTCCGGTGAATGATCTTTGCTTCATTATCCGTGAAATGCATATTAGAGTTGACACTCCTGAATATGCTAATGAAGTTAAACAAGATCATGCTAATTACATCATCCCATGAAACACCTTACCCCTCCCCATACACGGGATACGTAGGTATGTGGGTCGACCTAGGGGATGGACCCAAGGAAAGTGGGTATAAACTGAGGGAGGGCAAAGGGGGGGGAGTGTCCAGAGAGTGAAGCGAAGAAGACGGATGCCTCCTGGAACCCTCGCTGGTGGGATCGACGTGGCGGGATCAACGCAGGAACCCAGACCGGTGATCTCTGTTCCCTCTATCTCCCTCCTTTCTTTTTTCCCCTTTTCCTTCACTACTATTAAGCAATGCAAGGCATACTGTATTGCTTGCCACAACTGGTTATATACTTAGCCAATTATTGTGTATCCAATTAGTACATTGTGGGAAGTTAATAAATGTTTGGACTTTGAGACTTGTCTCACCGTTGTCCACTCTGTTGGGGATTTACGAATCTGAGTTACTTGCCTCCCTCGTCTGAGCAGGACGTGACAGAGGCTTAACTCAATGTTTTTGCTCTCAGCATTTTTAGTAGTGCTCAGTAATTAGGAAGAGAAATAAAAGTGTAAATCAGAAGCATCAACAGTGTTAATCATTTACCTCCTGCTTCCTTATTGCAGGAGAGGTGCTACAGATGATGTTAGAAAACATGTGAAACAAAAGGATGTGGATGGGATGGCTGGATTCAGGGTATGGCCCACAGCACCTCCTACAGAAATAAAGAAGCTCCTAAAGAAACTTATGGCTGTTTAAGTCACCCTGAGCTGTGTTTCTCATACAGTGTCTAGGAAGTAGGCCAGGCATCACATTTTGTAAAACATTTGCCTAGTTTTCAATTCAAATTCCACATTTAATATTTGTAGTTTGATGCTTGTATTCATATCCAGACAGAGTCACTGTACAGTCTGGATGAATTACAACTCCTGTTGAAGTTAATGGAAAATCTCCTACAGATGTTGGTAGGAAGCAAGGTTTCACCTTTCATATGAATAGAAGGTTTAAAAAGGAATAATTTCCATGTATTTTATAACAATGAGTAATCATGTAACATATTCATAGGGTTTGCTAATCTATCCAGAGATACCTTAGTGGGCTTTTGCTATAAAAGTTGATATACTGTGGTTTTGGTATGGATTTCAATTGTGTGAAATGTAATTCCTGGGTAATATGAAGCTTGCTGACTTTAATCAGAGAACAATTGCTATGCTAAAATTAAATAAATTCATGTTAAAAATATTTTCATTCATCATATATTGCTAAAAGTCCACAAAGTGGTGAGTTTTAGAAAGATAGTTATTGCAGTTTAAATTGTCTTGCCTTATAAAGAGATACAGATATTCCTTTTCCTTTATGTAAGGTGATCCAGTTTTGGACACTTCAATACAAGAAAGACATTGATAAACTGCAGTGAGTCTGGCAACGGCCAACAAAATATTTAGGACAAGAGCATGAGCCCTGTGAGGAGAAGCTGAGAGAAATGATCTAATTCAGCCAGAAGCAGAGATGGCTTTGGGGGACCTGAGAGCATCCTTCCCATACCTGAAAGGAGGTTTCTGAGTAGATAGAGCCTCTTTAATGAAGTTCATGGCAGGAGGACAAAAGATAATGGTCATAAACTGAAACAGGGTGGTTACAATTTGACATAAAGGAATATTTCTCAGCATGAGAACAGTCAGGCATTAAAAAGGGTTGCCCAGGGAGTCTGTGAAATCTTTCACTCAGGAGGAGACTGAACTGGAGAAAGCCCACAGCAACCTGGTTTGAATTCAGGGGGACCCTGCCTTGAGCAGAAGGTTGGAATAGAAACCTGATAAGGTCCCTTCCAACACGAATTATTCTATGATATTAGCCTGAAAAATAACAGACAACTAGAAGTAACAAATTCTGTTCTACTTCTGTTTATGACTTTTTCTCAAAATTTTCAGCTACATTTCATTTCTAGAACCTCTGACTGATGAGGAAAGAGGACAAAAGTGGTGATTTAAATTTATGCTAGAGTGGATCCAGCACTGATAGTCAGTTGGTGTGATGAAACTCTGGAGAGTTGCCATACTATAGGACCATGACTTTATCGATACCCTAACTTATCCTACCAGCAGACGCAAATGGAGATAACAAGTTTCCTGAATCCCTGATCATCCACATTTTCTAAGATATTTGCATCACTGAATAGCATAATGTAATCTGCTAACATAAAAATAATCTTTTTAGTTTTAAGTTAAGCAGGTGTGATGCAGAATTTATTGAGGGATTGTTATATGCATTTTACTTCATTTCTCTGCTTGCTATTATTTTCTACAAGGAAGATTTTTTTTCTTTTCTGAAATGCAGAGATATTGGGATGTTATTGTTATTGTACAGCAAGTTCACCATTTGTAAAAATCCAACATAAATCAATTAACTTGTGGCTTCATAACGCTCTCCTTTTGCCAAGTCCTGAATCATTAAGTTGATTCAGAATTTATTCCACCAGCTCCAGAAGAAACATTCTGACTTCAATACTAAGTGTTGATTAATTAGGATATTCTCATTGAGTTAATAAAGTCAGAATTTTGCTGTGCTACCAAGAGCATCTGTTACTATGTATAAAACTGAAATTTCTTTCTTCTCTATTCTCTCCTACTTTACATCAGCTAATAAACAAAGAAAGAAAAAAATTAAATTCAGATGGAGTGTGTCAAACATTGTCAAGATCTCAATGACTACTTTAATTAAAAGTAAAACCCATGTTGGCTAGGATGAGTAGTAATTAAAAGTCTTTAAAAAAATAATAATTTTGGTAAGGAAAACTGTACTGCATTACCAAACCTTCATCAATTTGTCAAGCATAAAATGCCAAAGCTGCTGAATATACCTAATTGACATTAGCACTAACTTCAAGTAGAACACCAGAGAAAATAAGCGGAAATTTAACCATCTGCTTTCTTTGATGCTTTGACAGACAGATAAAGCAGGTTTAGGTAAGGTCACTTATAATGTCTCCTGTCAGAGAATTTTGAATTTCACTGTATAGAATAACAGTCATTAAGACACAGGAGTCTTATCCATTTATTTTTCTGGGCCACTAATGATGATATCTATCTCCTCTCTAGCACTTTGTAACACATCTCAACTTGTTATGTCTTTTTATTATTAACACCCAGTTAACAGGTAAGAAAACTGAGGTATACTGGAGAGATGTAACTTGTCCAAGGTCTCATATGTCATTGGCCTAACCAATGACATTGGAGTTGCTAAATCATAGCTCTGTGCACTGGTCTCTCTACAAGGCTGCTGCTACTGCTGTTTAATATTATCTTGTCCAGTGTTAATATGGTACTGTTTCACCATGACTTATCTTTAGTAACAAATCATCTGCATCTAAATAACATGTCCCCTAGAGAACAGGTGTATGACCTTCACAGACAGATAAGTAGCAGTTAAATTAATCAATTCCAAAATTAATTCTCATCCTCAGTGAAGTTGATTATTGCAGTGTATAAAAAATAAAATGAAAACAATACTTTGAAAAACACGCCATTCTGTAAGGATCATCATTAGGTGTTCACTCTTTAGAGGGAAGCATAGGCTGACTAAGTGTGAATGTCCTTAAAAGTGATTTTTAGAAAGAAAGCTCTAGATGGAGACAGTATAAACAATACAAGAAAGTTAATAACCAGGTACTCAGATGTATGAGTTCCCTGAAGTTTTCAGTTGTATTTTGTGTTGCTGATTTATCACCGGGCTCCTGAGCTGTCTTGACTTCTTGTAAAGGCTAGGTCATTTAGACTGTAATCCTAGACATAGAAAATATAGTGCTCTCATTGGAATTGGAGATTGGTTTTGTTACTGGTAAGATAAAGAAAGCAAGCCATCTCCATCTAGCAATAACACAGATTTACAAAAATGCAGCAGTTATATAACAGTAAGATGCAGTGTTTAACTTAACAGCATGGTGAGAGGCTGGCAGGAGGCTGTAAGTGATGAGCAGGTTGGAATAGCAGAAGACTGTCAAGGTTTGGTGAACAGCAAATTTAAGACACTATGATGTCAATTGGGCAATGACAGCTGTCTCAAAGAACAAAGCTCTGTGAACCTGCACCAATGAGGAAGGTGGTTGCTGATCTCTGGCTCCTGGGAACCCCGGATTCACACAAATTGTTAGCAAATATCTTCAGTGCTGCGAAGACTGTAATGGATATATTGATACAGAGAAATGATTACTTGTTTTGAGACTTATTTACTTATAGCAAACTGCTTAGCAACTTATTTCCTTACTTCTAGCAAGTTATAGTATTACTTATAGTATTTTTGAATATTGCTAAGAATCCTGCTTGCCCAGACCGTTCTGTGGAATTTTACCAAGGACTACTGTGTCCATCAAAACAAAGCAGTTTACTGTGAAAATCTACCAAGAACTGCAGTGTTCAGCAAAATATCATGCTTTTGTCCTTGAGGAACAGATGTGCTCTAACTAGTTGGGTCTTGGTAATGAGTAAAGATAGCCATATACGGACAGTAGAAGTTCCATTGGTTCTCTTAGATAAGATAGAATGAATAAACCGGCTGAAAAACACTCTTGTTGTTCAAGAAATTGGCCAAGAGAATCTGCGCATGCTCCGGGGAAAAAACAAGGTGAGAAAGACTACGAGCCTTCCTCCCAAAGACCCCAGAAGACGCCCCCAGGAGGCAATGCGCAGGTGCAAAGAGAACATAAACTGCTGACATCAGCCTCTAGAACTAACCCAGCCTTACTTATGCATATGTATGTTTGTGTTATGTAATCCAATGGATATGTATATCCACACTCTATAAGTTTCTGGTAAAATGTGAGGTGGGTGTGCAAGCTTTGTGGAGAAATCCCCTTGCACCCCGGCTGGAGTAAACATACCTGCTTTATAACTCTCTCCGAGTTGTAGAGTCTGTTTCCGCAAGTCAATATGCCACTATTCTGGGTTTTGTTTGGGTGTGGAGCATGGATGAAATTCCTTATGGAT
The DNA here is from genome assembly GCA_017315185.1 of Bubo scandiacus. Classification (NCBI taxonomy): domain Eukaryota; kingdom Metazoa; phylum Chordata; class Aves; order Strigiformes; family Strigidae; genus Bubo; species Bubo scandiacus. The sequence goes on from MU210471.1 coordinate 262,875, forward strand.
TTGCATTCTGTGGGTTTCAACCAGTGCTGTAAACAGCATACAAATATTAAGTGCCTGCAGTGGACTCAGGAGGAGGGATAGGCAAGAACCTGAACAAACTGGAGGAAATGGCTGCTGAATTTTAAAGTTCAGTCAGTATTAACTTGTATAGCTCAACACCAGGAGGAAAACCAAAATCATTCAACAAACTCAAGCAGAAATGTAGATCAAATCTTGAGTGACATTGATGATACCTCAGTGACTGTATTTCAAAGGGATTTAGATGGTTATACATTACATTACAAGGAAAGTGTGATAACCATGCAAGTAAATGTTAATTTCCATGGAAATTACAACAGTAAAGCACTTTGAGGTACTATCTTTCATGCAGCAAAAGTCCCAGAGTACTTTATTATTCAAAACAATTTAAAATAGCATCAGACAACATTTTCAGTATTTGATTTAAAATCAGCAATGAAAACCAGCTTTTACATTTCTAAAAATGATAAACATTCTGCATTCAGAGACAAAATTTTTGCTATAGTTCTTCTGACTCCTCCAGTCATGTCGTAGCCTGTACAAATGTTTCTCATCAAGTACAAGGACCACTAATCACTGGCTCTATTGTGTAAGCCTGATACGATCCAGGACTTGTTAATGACTTTACCATTAAAGAGGAGCTAAGAGATTGATAAGAAGAGAACATCCTGGCCCAGAAGGTGCCAGAGGCTGGATGATTGCCCAAGAAGCATGAAGTCAGCAAAAATCTGTGGTAAATGGGGGAGAGGTAAAGGTGGCGGAGGGAGATCATGACCATCGACTCAATTCAAGACCCAAAAAACTTGCCCTGCACCCCCCCCCCCGCCCTGTAAGGAGCATGCATGCTAAATTACACAACAAGTGAGGCTAATTTAAATATAACTAACCAATAGCAGATGGAATGGTAATTACGGACCAAAGAGTGTAAACTTAGATAGGTTTTTACTAATCATGTAAAAAGATAAATAGGCTGTAGTTCCTTTGTGTAGTGTGCTAGCTTTGTAGAATTACCACCTAGCACCCATCTTTGCGCAAATATGGAATAAACTGATATCTCGGCTCTGTATGTAAGTGGATTTTTGCATATCAGGAAACGAACCCTGTTTGAGGGATGACAACTTGAGTTCTGTACATTTACTCTACCTCTCTGCTTGCTAATACTGCTGGATGGACCTTCCATCTGTCCCTGAATATCAGCCCTCCCTCAGGCAACAGCTTTACAGCACTGAAAAACTACTAAATGGTACTTAAAGTTCACTCTTCCTTTGTGTGTCACTCTACTGGTGGAGAAGCAAATGTCTTCCAAAACAACACTTTAAATGCAAATGGCACCAGAATATTGCCTTGGGGATACTAGTCCTCATTCTGCAACACTCCAGAACTCTATCTCTTAGGAATGATCATTATTTGCTCATTTTTTGGCATTATTCTCAGATTAAGCACCTCTGTTATTAAAGGGTCTGCACTGGAATACATTTTTACATGCTTGGCCTCAGTAGACCAGGCTCTAGCAATTATATTTTAATGTCTCATTCACTTAGAAAGTTGAATGTTGTGAGAGACTGAAATGTCAAATGATTGTCTCAAAGCGTGCTTGTGTGTGTGCTTTGAGTCACAGGGTGGTGTAAGTAATGCTTTGAACATTCATCAAGGACCAGCTGTGACCTTTGTAATTAGTCTAAGGAATGTCACCCAAGGAAGCAGGAGTGTATTGAAGGATACACCCTCCCACTCCCTTGCAGTTGTATTGACAAACTCCTTAGAAAAGCCTCAAAGGGAGTAAACATAGACTGAGTGAAACCAAATGTCTCCCCTCAAGCACAAGTACTGCTAATCACTCCCTCCATTGTGTAAGCCTGATACTTTGTGTTTCTATTGTGTAAGCCAGACACCACCCATGCCTTGCTAATGACTTTGTGCCTTCGCCATTGAAGAGGTGACAAGAACTGATAAGAGGTGAGCATTTCTGCCCCAGAAGCTGGATGATTGCTCAAGAGCATGAAGTCAGCAAAAACCTGTGGGAACAGAGGAAAATCCAAAGGTGGGCAGGGTGAGTACGACCACCAACTCAATTGGACAAGGAGTGGTGCACCCCATTTCCCCATCAATGCATGTGCAGAACCCATGCTCCACCTTCTTCCTCATCTCTCATGCAAATGAGTTTGTGGAATACCTCCCCCTCTGTGGGGATTCTAATGGATTTCCTGCTAGGAAATCATCATGTGAGCAATCCTGCATATGAGTAAGACTGGCAAAGCCTCAGCTTCGGCGAGGATGTGACGAGGAGATGACCCTGGAAGAATGAGGAAGAACCCAGGAAGGTAAACAACTTCAGGGTGTTGGTCTTGGCAGAGAAGAAGTTTGTACAATGTCAATGTGGCAGTTCTCATCCAATCAGAAGAGAGCCTAAGGAGCACGTGCAAAGCTAACTGTCCAATCAGAAAGAATTGTACCGTGTGATTTTATCTTGTGATTCTCACCTTCATTATAAAAGTCTTGTCCACCATATTAAAGTAGGCATTGCTTAATCACTGTGTGATCATTTGCATGCGTCTATCTCCCGCACCAATCTCCAGCACCCCTCATCATCTAGTATGCTAATCAGCTGATAAAATGAACTTCAAAGGCGACAGAAAACTTTGCTGTGTGTGCAACCACCACTGAAGAACTGAAGACTGAAGACCAACGTTGAAGAGAAGTTGCTGCAAGTATACTTGAAATTATAAGACATCCTGACCTTGTTAATGTATATAAACCAGTAAAGTAGGATGTTTAGTTTCAACGTTGTGGTGGTTTAGTCCCTGCTGGGGTCTGAGACCATGCGGCTGCTTATAAGTTATAGTATTTGCAGGAGTCTGGGCCGCGCTGGGGAAAGTTAGTGCAGACAGAAGAATGC